>JBBPSC010000870.1:0-13420 GCA_038093395.1 Baorangia bicolor
CGTATACATGGACAAATACCTGTTGTAGTATATAAGACCTGAATGCAACGCCAGAGAACTCCAGTCTAGTTCTTCTGGTCTTTTCCTCTCAAAGAGGTCCCAGTTGTAGTACTCTCCACTTCCTCTCTTCCTTAAAAGTCTTAGCCTTTCCTTTGTGCAACCTTTGAGCTTCATGCTTTGAGAGTTGTTTCACTCTCACCTGTTCACCATTGCCTGTCCACACCCTGTCCCCCCCCCTTTCATGTGCATGCAAGCACCAAGTGCATCACTCACCCCCACCCTTGCCCTCATGTTCACCCCTCGCCCTTGCCGTGCAGGAGTGATGTCACGACACACATGCTCTCACCCTCGCCTTACCCAACTGCACGTACTGACACCCAGGTCACTACCTGGGCCCTCATCCTCTCCCTCTGTGTCCCTCTCCCTCTGTGTCCCTCTCCCTTGCCTTGAACCCCACCATGCATGGTCGCACCCAGTCCCACTGGCACCACCTCACCTTCACATGCAAGCAAGTGCAAGTACACATGCAGATGCACCATCTGCATGTGCATACATGCTTGCATGCATGCCGTTGCCATCTCCCTCTCCTTCACCCTGCCCTCACCTTCACGTACACATGAACCCACGCATGTGCCACGTGATGCTGTATTGCCTCAGCTCCACTGTGTGCCTGCTCACCATATCTACACACGCTTGCACTCTGTCCCCCCATTTTTACATGTTAAGTAGATACATTTTACAATAGCAATAAATTTATTCCCTAAAAAAATGTGACAACCCTCTTGAGAGGGTCTGGAGAGGGTCTGGAGAGGGTCCAGGATGCGGAAAGCGCATGCCAGAAGCATCCCCCGATGCCCGTGAATCACGCTAGACGAATAAGGAAATTCACCGGAAAATGCCGACGCGGATGGAGGCCCATTTCGTCTCGACAAAGAACCCCACCCGAAAGGGTCTAAAAGGTCCGAGATTCTGGTGCCTAAGGTGTAGACAGTACTATGATACATTGATAAGTAGTGGATTTGCTTCACTCGTTGCATTGGCGTAAGTACTTGGTTACTAGTACATACAATGCATAACCTTGATGGAATCCAAGCATACAACCTGAAAGAAAATAGTAATGGTAATGTGAAGTAATGCAAAAATGTGCTAATGGGTTAGAACGAATGGTGAATGAAGCAGTTGGAGCACAACTTAGAGCCAGGATGACAGGAAGAAAATGTGAAGTCGCGGTGACCAGTCGAAAAGAAAGGGTCAGGGGCAAAAAATGTACAGAGTATATGGGTACAGCATACGATTGTCGCTTTGTCGCGGGCAGTCACCATTTCGATGGGCCGAATGTCTGTCCGGGAGGCAGGACATAGAGCGGTGTGCCAAGAGCGTCGGCGGTGTTCTGCCAGACAGTGTTGCCCCACCAGTTGAGAGTGATGCCATCCTTGGGCAGCTGCAGGCTGAAGAAGAGGAAGAGTTGCCCGAACGCAGTTCCAGCATCAAGGCCCCCTGCTAGAATGTAATTATAGCGCATCCACCATCGGAAGTGGTGGCGGCGCATGAACCACTGGAATAAGAAGCCCACCAGCAACCACGAGGCGTAGTTGATACCTGTCGCGGGAGGCATAAAACCAACTCCAGAAAAGATCACGGGAACGTTGATATAACGCCAGTAGGAGAGTGGGTATCGGCGCGCGAGGCAGTAGAATGGAATGGGAAGGACTGCGCCGACGAAAAAGCACCACATGATTGGGCAATACATTGTACCCAGGCCGAACATTCTCTGCGGTCCAATGCCTCCCCATATCAGTGACGAGGTAGCGAATGTAGTCGTCCCAGGACATGTGAATGACTGAGGCTGGTAGGGTTGACACATGTCCACGATGTTTGCAAACATCCAGTCCTGTACGAAAGTGACCACGATACTGCTAATTAAAGTAGCGACCACCTGAGCGACGAACATAAGACGAGGAGGGATCTTCATGTAGTGACCAAGCTTCAGGTCACTAGCGAACGATACCGCTTGTGCAATACCAGTAAAAGTCACGCCTTTGAAGATCATGAGGGCCAAAGGTCTGCCTGGAAGAACGTAGCCGGCGAAGAGTTCGCAAATAACGGTGAGCGCGAGTTCTTGGCCTGTGATCGCCTGTATCGTGCCAACAGGGATGGACATGAGCGCAGCGAAGAACAACGCGGTGAAGGCTGCCCAAATGGGGAACTCGGTGGAGTAGACTTCAACTGTGACGAGCAGAAGAGGAACCGTTGCAATTCCCAACAACGCATACCACCATTGCGGAACTTCAGCATATCCTTGCATAAGGCGCGAGTGGACGTCACGCTGGTCCTTCAGTTTGCACTTCGAGTGGCTGATGATATCGCGACGGTACCACACTAATAATGGGCTCAGACAAGAAGGACGTGAAAATAGAAGGATACTAACGGATAACGTGAACAACGAGGGATGCGAATGTAGCAAATGCAGTACCATATGCGATTGCTAGTGTGGTAGAGAGGAATGCTGGGGAGTATGCCTCGTATTTGGTGTTGTCGAAAACGCCATTGGTGATAACTCGCGTTGGATCGAAAGCCATACCAGTATTATCGAAGGCAACCGACGCTGATAGGGGCAAGTAACCCATGAAGAAACTGTTTGTGACTGGGAGGAAGAGTGGGGGTTGGGATGAGATACTGGCGATGAAAACAAACAACTCACAGTAAAGGATGGGTGCAATAATCCAAACACAAAAGACAAGGCCAACACTTGAATTTGCCTCTGACCACCACTAGAAAAGAGCTGATGCGAATAAAATATAACATCCAAGGAGATGAACGCACTGGTGGGATGAGAGGGTTGGAAGAGAAAGCTATCATCGACCAGTCGAACGATAAAATGCTCATGCCAAGACCTGTAGACGTTCCAAATAAGGTGTTGACGACAACATTGTTCGGTGCGATCCAGCACACCCAGTTAAAAAAACTGAGGCCAGTCCAGAGGAAGCCGGGCACAAAATACCATGCAAAGCTGCATGCAACAACAATGGCGAAGAACTTCTCCCGGGAAATGTGACGGCCATCAGACTTTCCATACGCCCTGTGAAGAGTGTTGAAGATCGTTGAGTTAACCAAGACATTGGGCCAGATCATGCTGCTAGGGTAGATGAGGAAACGTCGGAGGAGACCACCCAAGGAGAAGCCGATCAACTGCGTCGAGAGAACAAGCATGAGCTCGTATGCGTGGCTGATCGACTGGTTGTAGAAAAAGCGCTGCGTGGCGACAATATCGGTCGCGTATGCGCCAGCGAATGATACGTTGACCATAACGGTGATCAGGACATGCTCTTTGATGTTAAAAGGACCAGGATTCAGCGTCCAAGTATAACCCAAGGTGTGGAAGCGGGTAGTAGGAAGAACACGCTCAAGAACCTTGCCAAAGGGCAAAGCTGTCAACTGAGCGACAATACCTGTAACGATAACAAAGGGATCTGAACAAACGTTAGTTTGATTGTGGACTAGATAGACGGTATACAGACATCGCATGGTCAAGACCTGATTCGCTGCAGAGACGACTACCGTGTAGAGCAAACCAAGTAACCATGTGCGGAATGTGTTGACGGGCATTGTTGGATCATCAACATTGGAAATAGCGGCGCGAACCTCAGGGTAAGGCGATTCGCTGTCGAGGGGTAGTCAGGGGAAAGAACTAAGCGTGATGGCTGGTGTTCCACTTACTCGACGTACTCAAATGCAGTGCCTCGGGTCTCTGTCCTAGATGCGGTGGGATACCTTGTGGACTCTGAGCGAGACTGTACATCCTCCCTCTCGAGCTCGAACACTCCTGTGCCAGAGTCTGAGAGTGACTGTAACCCCGAATGGTAGTCGAAGTTAGGGTCATTCAAATGCTCCATGAGGAAGTTGACATCCTCAACAACATCTAGCACGCCTCGACGGCAAACAGAAGACGGAGGAACAATGTTGGTCCCGCTGTTGAAGGCTCTGGGCTCCATAGCGTTACCGGTTCCAACGTCAGGTAGGGGATAGCAAGCCGTTTCTCAAGACGTGGACAGGGGGCGGTGGGAGTGAGGCGGGAAGCTGATCTTGTCTCGAAGTTTCGTGGCCTTTTGAGAGTCTGAATCGTCAACGTTATGAACTCGGAATGGAAAGATGATCCATTCAGGCGAGTGTCTGATATGTTTGCCCTTCAAATACATTTGTGTCCGGGGTGCCATTCGAAGCATGCACACGGGCAGCTGGACGGGCCTAAGCACTACTTACGGCAATTGACTTCGGTAGGACTCCAATCGCCCCCAAAATTTTACTTTAGGCAACATGCAAAATATTGTGTCGCGGTGTCGATACCGTGCAAAAAAAATTGTATGGGCGCTCCGCAGTTTTCTTTCGATGATGGTTCCTAGGATACTTCAACTTCTTGGCCGTACTATGGTCTACGACTCGGGGACCAACGTTTCAACTGCCAAAAGATTTAGATTGGCACACGTTCAAGTTGCATGCTTCAAGTTCGGGATGAGCGCGGTTGTCCGGCTTTCCATACAGGTAGGAGTATGTTGCGTGGCCAGGTGTGCGTGACATAGGTTTTGAGAGAAGGATGTCAAACCGCGTTTCTCTCTCGAGTGTCAACTGGAACCACGACTGATAATGGCTTCCAGAAGTTAGACTTACCTCGATGCTCGCGTGGTGTTATTATATCCGAGTCGTCCATCACTAGGATCGGTCTCACACATATTCTCCGGAGTCAGCCTCACAGTGTGCACGTCCAATCGCACAATATCCTCGCTTTTGTTCAAGCCATCGCTCACCAATAATTCCCGTGATAAGTCTGACGCTAATTGAGAGCGACGAGGGAAGCGTGTGGTTGACTAATTACAAGAGCGACGCGCTGGACGGCATTAATTTAAAGTGGAACCCTACTAGGATGGCCTTCAAAAGTACACCACCAATGGCGTTAAACGCAGCGAAGCCGAGAATTGGGGTCATTCAATATAATATGGGTCGCTGGATGTGATCTCGTGGGGGAAGAGAGGAAATGTTGCTGGGAAAATCACAGAGGCACAGGAGCAAACGAAGGAGTCAACAAGCCTACTTTCCAACTGGGGACGTGGGGACGTGGGCTGCTGTGGGGGGTTTTTTTTTGTCTCGAAATCCCCCTTTCCTCCAAAGTCTTCGATCGTCACACGCACTGGGACTAGTTATTTTCCCTTGTGTGATCTTGCAAATGTGATCAACATCTGTGACACAACAATGTGAACCCGAGCAACTTGATATGAGGGATGATAACACTCGAGAGTGCCGACGGTGCCGAGAGACCTTGCAAGCAAGGTAATCTTCTCCAAATGATGAGCAAAAAATATCAGGCAGATGCGGCTATTGACACTATTAGCACAGAACGTACAAACTGGCGATCGGTTGTCAGCCTGAGTGACGAAACGGATCCAGGAAATTGTGTCCCAACACAACCTACCCATCTTAAAGGGCCACTGCAGCCCTCGTATAGAAGGCACCCTACACTACTTACTTCTCGGCACACCATTTGACGTAGTCAAAACAATGGGGAGGTGGTCAGGCGAATCGTTCACCAAGTACCTACACAAACGTGTGGTCATCCTTACCCCGTACCTACAGGAGAAGCCAGAGCTGATCGAGAGGCTGACCTCCATCGTCATGCCCCCCGTCAGATAAGGTACGCCGTAGCCTCGCTCCTTCACCAGGGGAGACCTTCACAGCCCGCGTCACAGGCTCCTTCAAAGTGGGACGCAGCTTGCTCTCCCCGGTGATGCGCTGCCTCGGGCCGGAGAGCCCTCGGCTTTCGCCCACACACCCTCCTTATACCTCCATCACTCGTAATACTCGCATTGTAATAAATTTATTACCTACTCATGATCCCTTTTCCCAACGACCCTTCGTTGTTAACTCTTTGCCATTGACACATCAGCGTTTGATATGCACGGACCCCTTTTCGTGGTAGGCAGCTGCTAGATCGATGCGAACTTGTCTCCCAAGGAATTGCTCTGCTTGGTCAAGGCAATCGAGATGATGGTTGGCAGCGCGCCGAGCGTGCGCCATAATCCGCGTGCGGTCGATCTTGACATCAATCTAACGTATGATGCATGACGATTAACTCGTAGACGCTCGCCCTCCAGACGGCCGAGCGAGCTTGTCATTCCACATCCACGCGTCTTCGTGCTCAGGCCTATATAGCATGACCAGACATTGACATTGCGTTACTATTCATCAGGTCAGCCTATTTCAAATCCACATGGCGAGGACAATACGCGATACGAACCTTCCATGTCGATCGTCCGCCCGAGCGTATGTTTCCATTGTTTCCCAGCCCGCGCAATCTGTCGCAGTTGCGCATCCCTCTCCTCCCTGGCTGCTTCCCAATCGACTGTCCTCCCCACCGTCACGTTGGCAACATCCATCGTCGACGCCGACGGTCCCGAGAAATATGCATGGATATTATAAATCTCCCAATACGACGACGAAAGGGGTACACAGTGCAGCCTTGAGCAGACACACGTCAATCCTCGACGCGAAAAAAAGAACACCGATACAACATACCAAGGCTGTATCCAATCCGAAAAGTACTCCTTGTACACCGTCGACTTCAGCACCGCGCTATCCGATGCCATCAACCCCATGAAACGTCCAGAATAGGACATCCCGTCCAGATCGACAAGGTATTTGTACGACCAATGTTTTCCGAGTGGTACCGAATCCCCAAAGCGGTGCACTTTGCGCAGTTCCGTTTCGCCACCGGGGTAGCTGCCGACGGCGGAGACGAACGTCACATCCATGATGTCGCTGCTGAGGTCTTTGGCGGGGACGGTGGTCGAAAGGAAGGTATCAGGCCGTAGAGGTGAGGCATGCACAACCGTCACATTCGTAGTAGCGCTTTCATGTGCCATGCGGAGGAATCTGAGAGAGGTACGGCTCGCGGTGAGGCCACTAGTGAATCTAAGAAAGACAAATACCTGTGCCGCTGGTAGGTTGGCGTAAACCCCGGCGGCGTGCTCCCCTCCGGTTGTGGCACCACGCCAAAAGATGAGATCGCTCTTCTGATCCCAGGGCACTTCCATGTCGTCGATTTCTTTGACATTCCTGTGCTCAGGATCCCATGCATATGTATACCGGTGACTCCCTCTGTGATAGTAGTGACTCGGTATCCTGATGTCTGCAAACCCCTTGGGTTTGGATGGCGAAAATACAGGATAGAGCGCAGGAACCGTTCTCCAATCAGAGAAAAAGTGTTCGTGTGTATAGTGAACCCACGGGTTTTCGCAGAAATCATAATCATCGTCGACGGTCTTGACAAACGCGAACGGATCGTTCGAACCTCGTGATTGTCCCAAGAGCACGTTTGTTTTCTGAACGTTTGGGCCACGATATGAGTTGTAGAGTTGTCGCGCTGGGGTACCGGGAGGACACGTGCAGAGTCCATACGTTGTCTTAACCCTGCCAGTCAGGCGGAAAGTCACCCAACATCGTGGTCACACCGCCTGTATAGACCACGTAATGAGTAGATCAAGTGCGGAGCGACGAGTGCATACCAGAAGAGTCTTGTAGGGTGAGGTTGGGATATTGCAGATGCTCCCAAGGGACGAGCACCCGACCTTCTGCTTTCGAGTTGATCGCCAAGTCCATGTTGGGCAGCTACAAACAAATCAACATCGCTTCCAGAGTGACACCCAAGGGTTGCATGCACCCCGTTTTGAAACTTTTTGAGCAGCGCACGGAACCCAAAGGATCGGTGGCCGCGCTCTTTGTCTATGTACGCTTTTTCGATGGGGACGTCAAAGACCTCGCCGTCTTGGATTCGCACGAGGTCAATGGACTGGCATCTGTAAAAACAGTTTATGGCTGTAGCACACTGCAGAGGTCTGTAGCCAATATACCTCTATATTGTCCTGATAGTGCTCTGTAACTATGGTAGCACTCTGTAGCACAAGCACGGGGTGTGGTAGCAAATTACTAGCAATCCGTAGCACAATCATAAATAGTGGTACTCAAAGGCCTAGCCGAGCCTACTAGTAGCCTACTAGTACACTAGAATTTCATTACAAAAGTTGCACGTTAACTTTGACAAAGCGCGTAATTTTGACCTCAGCTTGAACGTTCGGAAACTTCCACAGCACAGCATATTTCCAAACATGGAGTCATCTGACAAATCCAACCCAGCACAGCATACTGCCAAAAATGAAATTATTGAACGCACCCATGACAATAGCATGGGCAGCCGCTACAGTTGACTATCTCGTAGTGCATAGCATGATGGTGCATAAGATGTCATAATGCATATGAAATCCTGGGAACCAGGTTGGTCCCTGCTAAACTATGCAAAAAATATCATATTGCATAATGCATACCCAGCTAGGGGGTTATGCATTATCATATTAGGCTAAGCTAGGGGGTCGGCAGGTTCTGCATAGCTTAGAGCTCAGGTCCAGTAAAATTTTTGCCAGTTGAGTCATCTTGAGACCAGATTCCATGCCTCGTGAACCCTCCCAGAAGGTGTGGCCATCTCGTGAAGTGGCCACAAACCATACAACCGACAGCCAAAACTGCCAAAGAATGGTTGGCCACTGCCAAAGATTTCCGCTGTCAATCCGGCAAACTGTTTGCATCACTGTGCAAGAAGCTCAAGAAGCTGTGCTTGGTATACTCAGATGGCGATGGTCTTGAGTCCAGTCATCTGCAATGTCATCTCCAACATCTTTGGGCTCATTTGAGGAGGGTACAGTCAGATTCTCTGGTTCAGAAGAGTATATGTGACTATATCTAGTTGTACATTCGTGTGACATTCAGGTCACGGGGGTCACACATTGTGACAATTTCATTGTGCATATAACATGGTAATGCATAGTGGGAGGAGGGGACCGACGATATGCACTACGAGATAGTCAACTGTATTACCAAACCAAGGCTGCTTATTGGTGGGGCAAATTCAAACTCCGCTTAAAATTCATAAACATCACTCAAATATACCAAGTCCCTTTATCTAGCTGGTTCCCCCTGTTTCCACCCATTCCCCCCACAGTATGCCCAGATCCTCAGCACATCAGGAAGCCTTGAGCCTCTTTCAAGCAGCTCTTAGCAGCATCAGCATAGCACAAGTGCTCTATGGAGCTTTGGAATGCCATTGTGGCTCAAATTGAGCCTAATCTCAAGCCATCAAACTCTGAGTCTGGCTCATCTTATAATTCATCCTCACTCACTCCACCATCAACTCCTTTCACAATCCCCTCCTATTCAATGTCAGATTCAGGCCAGTCCAATGTCCTTTTTTTCCAGTCAAAAGAGGTTATCCAATTTTAACATGCAATGTTGGCAAGAATTGATGAAGTACAGTGGGCTTGTGTTCTTCATGCTCATATTTCCACTGTTCATGCTCCACAAATCCATCTTCTCAAGGAGTGGAAAATTCACCGCCCATGGCTTTTTTATTGAAAGCTTTGAGTATCTCATGAAGTCTTTATCCAGCTTGTTGAGAAGATTCGCCATCATCCTATCTTTTCCACCACTATTTCTGACTCCAACTTTGAGTTTGATAGCATGCCTCTTCCAGAATCTCGTGCAGCTAACCAGCAATTGCCTATCTGGTTTCAGCTGGCAATTTTCTTGAATGGAGCAGGACATTATGGCAATGCTGCAACATTGCAAAATATGGCTGAATGGGTAGGTGTGGCTGTTGGTATGATTCACAACTGCTACAAGCATGTTATGTTTTCACTCCTACGTCTGCATGATCAGGCTATTCACTTTGATCCTATTCATCGTGAAGATAATTATGCAGAAAAGGAGACGGCCAAAGCTTGGGTTGAGGCCAGATCTATTCCAGAATGGAGAGGAGGCTTTTTATGTGTTGATGGTTCAACCTTCAATTTTTTTCAAAAGCTAGGACTTCATGGTGAGGTCTTCTTTGATCAAAAATTACATTACTTTGTAACAAATCAGGTTGGTTTGAATTTATTCTGCTGATACAGATATTTACTAGTACTATATTTTACTAGGTTGTTATTTTTCCTCATAACCTGAAGATTGTGGACTATTCCATTGGTCTTCCAGGAAGTGTGCATGATGCAAGCACTTTTGGACACACTTGTGTTGCTTGTTATCCTCATCAATTCTTTGGTGCAAATGAGTGGCTTTGGGCTGATTTAGCCTATCCCTGTCAAACATGGTGTGTTACACCATTCAAGAAACCTGTTGGAGGAAGCCTTAGTCCTGATAAACAAAAATCCATTTATCATTTATCATCAGTAAGAATTTTTCATATTTTTCTTTAAGCTAATTTTAATGGCTACAGATATGTATTTGGACTAAGCATTTCTTTGGCTCACTCAAAGATTGTTTCCAATCACTTGTGGATTTGCACTTCTGAATTCAAACACAACAAAATCTCAATCATGCAATTGAATGGATTTGTTCCTGCTTGATTCTATACAATTTGATTGTTGACATCAAAAGGAAGCTCAAGTTGGATAGCTCATTGGCTGAATTTGAGCAGGAGTATCTGGCAGGTGAAGGGCAGAATGGGAACTTACCAGAGGATGAGAATGAGGAACCAGAGGTGGATGATGATCTTGCTACTTCAACAGGACAGGCTTTTCACAGACAAGTCATGAATATACTATTGGAAAACATGTAGGTTACAACAACATACAGTAAGAATATACATATGGTGACATATGTTGGAGATGTTACATGTATGTACTAAGTGATGCATAGATAACAACAGTAACAACAAAGAATTACAACAACAACAACAACGAGGAAGGATTTATGCTGGACTGTACCTTCGCCAACTCCAACTCATGGTCCAGTTGTTTCAACTTAAGCTTGGCCATTTTCATCTCAAATTCTTGTGTGTGCTGGGCTTGCTCAGTGTTGAACTGTGCCATCTGTTCCTCATATGCCCATTCAGCAGCCTTGTCATGGTAGTGTGTCATGATGGCAAGCCTTCTTTTCCTGTTGCCGATCTGCAAATGTTACACCTCACTTGATCAGTTCATCAGCTTGTGCAATGAACCTTTCAGGGTTGGTGGCAGTGGTGGCAGCAGTGGGGGTGTGCACCCGCTTTGTTGTGGACCAGTGTGAGCCACTACTGGTGGTGGGATCAACAGCAGAGGTGGGAGGTGTAGATACAATGTGGCAGGATTATTGATCAGAGGTTTTAGATGACACCAGTGAGAAGTGAGCCTGGGGGATGGAATTGTCTTGCTCCTGTGCCATAGGCACTTTGGCATGCCAGTGATCTGAAAGTGAGGGCACACACTGATCTTGTTCATCATTGAAGTTAAGGGAGATAATTTGTTTGGGTCATAAATGGTGATGGGGAGGAACGATGCACAAAGCACCACCACGAAATGCGAATGATGCTATGCTGTGCCCACTCTGAGTCTTACTCGAGGAGCAGGGAAGGAATGGAGTGGGGAAGTGGTCACCTTGTGAAGACAGTGGCAGTTTGTTGAAGTGGGCAGGGGGAATTGCGGGCAAGGGGTTAGGTAAGTGGCTTGAAGATGGAGGTTAAAGGGCAGATGAGGATGTGGAGGCTGCAAGACCATCATGCAGGTGGGTAGGGGAGATGGTGGAGTTGTGTGAGTACATCAAAGATGGGGAGAAAACAGCAGGTGCCAGTGAGGAAGCAGGGGCCACTGGGCCTTCGTCAATATCCATGTTGAACCATGTTGAAAACAAATGATCTTCCATGCCAGCGGTGGACATACTGGTATCTGGTACAGGGTAAGGCATGGGCAAGTCAAGACGAAGGGATGACAGAGGATCAGTAACACCATCACTAGATGAATAGACAGAGTCACCCCATTCATCTAGTTCTGTCTCATTCACCAAGTGTTATGCTTTTTCCCCTTTATCGTTCTATTTATCTCATTACTGAAACAACCCTCAAAGCGTAAAGCTCAAAGGTTGCACAGAAAGAAAGGCTAAGACCTAATGAAAAGAGGAGGAGGAATGGAGTACTACAACTGGGACCCTTGAGGGGAAAAGACCAGAAGAACTAGACTGGAGTTCTCTGGCGTTGTATTCAGGTCTTATATATTACAACAGGTATTTGTCCATGTATATGCTGTATCTACGATTGCAATGCATTGTCCACATGTGTGGGAATGGAATGGAAGCATAGAAGCATAGCATGAGGCCAACACGCAGTGTGGCAGAATGGAAGAGAAGGGAAGCATAACATGCGTGATGCGCATGCATATCAAATGGAAGAGAAGCATACGTAATAATGGCCGGCACGGAGATGAAGTGAAAAGGTGAACTCCATGACAGGGTAAGGGGATCTTAGATCCGTGTGAAGAGTGTCCTGCTGACTAAGCAGCTTTGCACTGGAAACGACTAAGTCCATGAAAATGTAAGTAGAGCGTTCACGATAAGATAGACGATTAGATCCTTGTGGATCACGTGACGCGATAAGATAAGATAAGATCAGAAAAGTGCATATGTGAAGGGTGAAAAATGTAGACCCGTAACAATTACTTCTCAACTTGTCACTCACACGTGGCGCAGTAGGTCAGCTTCTATCTCTTCTGCTTCATTAATCCTCGCCGACCCCTCCGATATTGTCATCACTTATCTATTTCCATAACTTCTCTACATGGACTTATCTCCTCTCCGCAGTTGCCTCTCTTACGACGACGAGTTCTCCTACCTTCCATCATTTTCCATTTTCTTTGTAAGCCTGGTCTGTGCGCCTCCCTTTCTTACTTATTTAAACCTATGCTGTATCGTTTATATCTCCATTCTTGATCTACACAATACAAGCATACCTTCTTGAATCACTCGGAAGTCTAGCTTCCCCTCCCAGCTCTTGTCCTCGTCCCTCAGCATGACTCATCGTCGACACTTCTCTCCTTGTCCAAGACCTAGTAACCCTAGGCATCATTGTATAAAGCCCCAGCGCCCCTGGGCATCCTCGTTAGTCTCTTCAGAGACTCCCTTTGTCCCAGTATCTCGTTATCCTTGCAGCTCCTCAGATGTTGGTCTCCTTGTGAGCATTGCCTGTTGAGTATCCTTGTTGAACGAGACATCTTTGGTATGCTTCGCATAACACTTGCCTTATCTCTGCTTGTATATAATTTGTTACTTCTTTTTTATGGGACATTTTACTCACTAAAATTTCAGCCATTATACTGATCCTGGTACACTCCTTCTATTCCTGGGATCAAAACAAGACAGGAAACCACCTTGTTGCTTCATTTGAACAATTCATCAATTCCCCTCACCCAGGAGTTATTGCATCAGTTGTGGAGCATGCAATCAAGTTGCATGGGCATGAGCTTGATTTACTATGCAATGAAATCATTTGTGTGATCCTGCAGCATCCTTTGGGTAGGTAACCTTGATCTTTTATATTTTGTTCTATGCTCATTTGTATCTTGTATTAGAGCATCCTGCC
>JBBPSC010000871.1:0-13392 GCA_038093395.1 Baorangia bicolor
AATCGCGACCTTCAAGTGTCACCCGGCGGTGTTCCTGACTGTACAACGTCTGTCTCGGACACTCTCAACCAATCCCCTCTGTTATAAAATACAAGCCCTGTGGTGCACCGTCCTCCCGACCCCGCCTCACCCTCTCCTGGCATTTTCTTGCTCCTTGCACAACCATGCTATCCTCTGAGAGCACCTCTGATGTCTACGACTCTGTCTACGACAGTCTCCTCGCCATGCCATCTTGTCTGGTCCTGGCGCGGTCGACATATGGTGTCGACTTTGGTTGTCATGTCATCGCAAACAACATCTGGGAGTATCGGTCCCTCAACGGATCGGAAACCTACGAGACCATTCTTGTTGGTGAAATCCGCCCTGCCATTTGTGGTACTCGTTTCTTGGCAAAAGGGAACCACTACCTCGGTTCCATGTTCAACGTGTGTACCTCCTGTGAATGTCACAAACTATATGGCCATGTTGACACTAGCGTGTTTTGTACTAGCCATCCCGGATCGAGGACAAGACCCGCATTAAAAGCGTGTTCGTCCTCGGTAAGCCTGGTGATTCCACTGAGGACTTTGCGAACATGTGGGATAACCAGTTAGTCACACTCTGTGAGGTGATCCAGCAGGACAAAGATGAACTGGCCGGAAAGGTGTGCATTCATGGTTTAAGTTACCCCCCCATTACTTATGTATTGTCAGAGCATTCACATCAAAGAGTGGACAGCGCACGCAGGATCTGATGATTCTGGTGATCCTGACTACATCATGGTCATGACAGATCCCATGTACACCACTGCTGGGTCGACTCAAAAGGCGGACCATCTCAACGGTCGTAAGAAGAAAAAGGTTTTGGGCGAGCACACTGGTGCCTTGGAGGCATCAAGCTCCAAAACCTTCGACATAGATGATGGGGACGATATGGACGTTGGCTTCGCTGATGAGTGTGAGACTGAAGTGACAGCGTCTGTTGCTGACGACACCAAGAAAAAAGGTGACGTTGTACAGATGTGATGTATCATCCACTGAACGGAATCTCCAGTCACGACTAATGGTGTGTACCTCCCCTCCATCTTACCTGACTATGGTGGTGACCTCTTCAGGCACGTCAACGTGAAGCTGCGCCAGCTCAACTTCAGGAATACCGATGACAACCTCATCCCCCCTGATGAATGGTATTCAGAGTTGTGTCAAGGCACTTTGGTCATGGTCCGTGCCACATTGCATGCCTTCAATTGGGACAATCGACGCGTAAGTTCACCAATCGCCATGACGTCCTTGATGAGCTAATAACCTGGATCCAAAAAGGTCTATCAGCTCAATGCTCACACAGTACGGGTTCTGTCTCACTCTGAGATGGACGTTGAGGAGCATAAGCAGACCATCCTTGACCCCGACGCCTTCAAGAAACAAACGACCTCTGAGGCTACCATGTTGGTTTCAAAGGTGCAGCTTGGAAAGTGCCGTGCCCGTGAGTAAAGAGTTGTTGCCGTTGTTGCAGCACACAGGTTTGTGACCGCCTCGTGCCAACATCAAAAGGGATCACTTAGTTGTCCCACATCGCCCTGTCCGCCACTTTGTTCTGTACAATGTAACCCTGTTGTTAATGACTTGTAGAGCCCATCGTAAAATACACATGATGTTCTCTGGATATGAACTTGATTGGATAGTCACCATACGTGCACAATATATCAGACCTTACCAGCCCATAAGTGAAAGGTGGCAATCTGTGTCACACACAGATGCTGTCAGGGCAATCACAACTTGAGGGGTAGCACGAACGGGTGAAGCACAAATTGAACTTGCTTGCTGAAGGGGACCAACGTTGCAAAGACGGAAGACAACAAGTCAGGAGTTGTGTGAAGCCATAATTTTTGCACATCATATGTAAAACGAGGGGGTTACAAGGAACATTACAACAGGAGAAGACTGATCTGAAAGTGTGCACACATAGACATTTCAATTCTTTTGTAAAATGAACGAAGAGGTTGATGCAAATGTTGATGCCGTTCTCATGGCAAACATCAACAGAGGTACCTTTCTACAACTTGATCGCGTAGTTTGCATAGTCGTACTCATCAACACAGTCGAACTGACCCCCTGCAATGGCACTAACGTCAAGAGTACATCAGCACCATTAACGTTGAGATGTGTTACAGTTGCTTACCTGCCAACGAGGGAACCTACCAACGCTACATCCTCGGTCGTCATGTCCACAAACTTTGCGCATGACGACTGTCTATGCTTGAGGACAATCACGTTCCTGCGGAGTAGCCTGTTGTCACCTGCTCCAGCACTGAGTGAGAGCAAAGATTGATTAAGAGGCATCTGCATGTCTTGTGCCCAGTAGAAGACAGTATATGCATGTGCAAAAGGTACACCGCGCGAGGTGGGAAAACACTTGAAAGTCTTGCGTTGAATACCAACAAAAGAGGTCTCAGAGCTGCTGACATAAAAGTTCAGTGATTTCGCATCGTAGATCCAGTGATCCAGATGAATTGGTCCATCCAGCTGATTATACGGTATTGTAACAATCTCGGGACCATCATGTCCTGCTGCAAACAGAATGCCCGACAGATGGTCGCCAGGGTTCTTTGGATGTCATCACTAAGTATACAGTCGTGAAATGCAAAAGGGGAACTAACTGTAAAGTTGCGCAAAATCATCTCCTGGCTTGCCCGCAACTCCCTCAATGTCATAACAGGAGGGTGAATGAACGGCATCTCAATTTCGTCATGATGAATAATGTGATGCTGTCTGCTTGAAGGGGCGTCTCGTCAGCTGTTGCAGTATGGACAGTCGCCCTGAAATACTGCGTGAACTCACCCGCAAATGTGATTCACTGAAGATGTTACGGGTCTACATTTTTCACCCTTCACATATGCACTTTTCTGATCTTATCTTATCTTATCGCGTCACGTGATCCACAAGGATCTAATCGTCTATCTTATCGTGAACGCTCTACTTACATTTCATGGACTTAGTCGTTTCTAGTGCAAAGCTGCTTAGTCAGCAGGACACTCTTCACACGGATCTAAGATCCCCTTACACTGTCACGGAGTTCACCTTTTCACTTCATCTCCGTGCCGGCTATTATTATGTATGCTTCTCTTCTCTTCCATTCTGCCACACTGCGTGTTGGCCTCATGCTATGCTTCTATGCTTCCATTCCATTCTCATACATGCAGACAATGCATTGCATATCGTAGATACAGTGTCAATACTGGTAAACACTGTTGTAGTATATAAACCCCCAATGCAATGCCAGAGAACTCCAGTCTAGTTCTTCTGGTCTTTTCCCCTCAAGGGTCCCAGTTGTAGTACTCCTCCTCTTTTCCTCGCCTTAGGTCTTAGCCTTTCTTTCTGTGCAACCTTTGAGCTTTACGCTTTGAGGGTTGTTTCAGTGGACCACCAGAATGCCATGATCCCGCACGCATTCAGACAGAACCTTGCACAGGATTTCAAGTTATTCATTACGATACTTGCCAGTGAGGGAACGGGTGAAGGGTTGGTGGTATATTGGTCTATTAGTGAGCCTGCCAAGATGACCAACAAGCAGTTGGAACATTTGGACCGTCAATGCTTTTGGGACAATGACACGGACTAGTTGATTGCCATCTGCGAGAGTGGCAGCAGATATAGGCAGGATAACGGACGATTTCCCTTCTCCCATGTTCACTTGCATTACAGTGTTCTCTCCAGACAGTGGATAGATTATCTTCATCACAACATCTGCCTGAATTCCGCGAATAAGGAAGTTTCCTTGCAACTGAAATGCACAAGAAGGAAAATGTTAGCAGAAATGAATACTCGGTGATGGGCATCGCACCTGGATTAGAAGCCAATCTGGGTGATCTTCAGCACTCCATCCATCACATCCCTCGTTCTCCAATTCTCTTGACAACTCTTCTTCAAGATTGTCTAGTGCCAATCGAAGCATTCTTCGACCTCGCTGTAGCTCCAGTAGGAGCAGCGCCAGCGACACTAGGCATTGTTTCCAACCATCAGGAAGCTGGATTGGTGAGGTGGATGCGAGACATCAAAAGAGAGTATCTGGTGTAATTTGTGGCCATTGGCCTGACCGATAAAGAGCCTCTCCGAGAGGATCGCCCATAGGACCAAGTTCCTTCTTCAGAATGGTCAAACCAGCCATGTAGTTATCTCTACACTCCACATAGTGATTCTGGAGTTCCTCAGTGGAGGGTCTCCCTTTTGCTCCACAGGTCATACGAGATGCCGTGCGAATATGTCGTGCACTTGCATGAAGACGAGAGGTATATCGTTGCCGGAATGAGGGGTCAGTCTTATTGATCTGAGGAGAGGCGAACAGTTGATTCAATGTATGGGTATCAGAATCGGATGAGTGTCTGATACCCTCCAGACCACAACGTCACAATCTGCTGGGGGCTGGTAACTTTGGTGTGGAACGATCATGAAGTAATTGGCCTAGTGTGACCTGCCACGGCATATGACAATGAACCTCAAAAGATGGATCAGAAGTTTGTTGTGATGACTGAGCTGGGTCCAGAAGAATGTGGGGTTTGGTTTCAAGTTCACCCAGGCGACGGGTAAGGTCCTCTTCGAGCTTGAGATTGCGGTAACAGCTGGAAAAGGGTGTTTGGAGCTCGGTATTCAGCTTTTTCACGTCATATAGATCAGCATCTAGTTGGCGGTTCTGCTTATGTAGTAAGGCATGTGCGAAGTAGCAGAGCTCAGTCTTTGGCCAAGCGGCAGGGGATGGTGCAGTGCTTCTTGCTTCTGTGACACTCCCTGTGTTCTTCATCTCTTCGATAGCGTAGCTCACTCTTGATTTTTCATCTCTAGCTAGTCTCTACGAGTACTACCTCTACCCACTTTCATTGCCACTCCCTCTCTCTTCTATCGCCATGGCAGACCCGAGGTTGGAGCAACCCCCCAACTACGCAAGTGACAAGTTCACCCTCATCTGGGACGGCCTGAAAATCGGCTATGGGGAGAATGACCAACAAGTGGTCAAAAGACTCCTTGCAGCCTGGGAGGAGAACCAAGCCAAGAGGGCTGACACATGGACCTTAGAGCAGACAGCTGCTGCTCTCACTGCCAAAGAAGCCGAGCACGAGTGCAAAAGATTGGAAGGTGAAGCCTCCAGGCTAGCCAACAAGGAGGAGGAACGTGAACAGCACGAGGCAGGAAAAAAGAAGCCAAAAATGAACACTTTCAAGCCAGGCATGTCAGTGGCCAACATCCTAATTCTGTGCCCCTCACAATATGCCCTTCAAAAATTGAGTTCTTTCGACTTTGTCGAACTTTGGTACTTCTCACTGGAGGGCTGTGCAGACATTGTGCAGAACAATAGCAAATCTCAGGCCGATGACACCTTTGGCCTATCTAGAGTGGATGACATCCTCACAGTCAAGTCTGTCGCTGCTGTCAGAGCCTCCAGATATGCACTAGCCAACCATGAACTTTCCTTTGAAAGCTTTCTTCAGGTGAAGAACAACTTCCTGGTATACACAAGAAAGGCCAACTGGCCAGCCAGAAACCTCAATACCCTTGCCATGTTCTTCTGGAAGATTGAAATGCACTTGATGCAAAAGATGGCATTAGGCAACAAGATTGTCCTATCATACGCTGCCAAAGTCCGCAGAGACTGGCACAACAAGATCAAATCAGGCAATGGATACAACATTTCAATAATGAACCATGACCTCATGTGTGATATAGCATTTGAGGTTCAATCAAGTGATCAGCAGAGGATGAAAGCCAAGGTGAGAGAAAAACAATGAAAGGTTGTTCAATGGCTAACTTAGTCTTGACTTCCTTTTTCCCTCCCTTTTTCTTTTTTCAACCTGCATTGTACACTGTGCATATGACTGCTGCCATGGACTACGTCCCCACTGGTCATAATGCTCCATTGTTGCTGTGGACCATGTCCCCTTTGATCATGGCCAGTACTGCAGCTGTGAACCACATTCCACCAGTAACTGTGCCCCCCTATTACCCATCTCCATCGCGCTGTCTGACATGTTCCATTCCAGATGGAAGAATTGATTGCCCTCACTGGCAAATCATCATCCAGCTGCTCTTGGCGTGGCCCAGCCCCCTGCTCATTGCAATATGACTGTTGCAGTGCTCAAAACTTGTGCAGATTGTGGTCCACATCCCCTAGCCTGTCTCGGGAGCGGGACTGCCCAGGAGCCCAGTCCCCCACTAAATCCCACTCACCCTTGCACTCCTTTCACAAGAGCTCAAAAAGCAAGGGCTTCTCTGTCTGCCCACAATGCCTTGGCTGCTCCCCACATCCAATCAACCACTGCCAATCAAAGGAGCTCTGGGATGGATCTCCAGCCTGCTCCCAACACAACTCCGAGGGCTCACTCATCAACCCCAAAGGCTCCATTATATGTCACAATTGGCAGTGCCCTTTTGGTTGCTGTGAGTTGCACAGTAACTTCCTCCATGAATGCTTAGGCTGTGGAGCCTCTGACCATGGGGCCCAAACTTGCCCTAAGGCTCAGAAGAACTAAGGCTCTCTTGCCTTACATATCCAATGCCTGGGAATCCTCCCTTGCTGAGGCCAACCCTCTTAGTAAATATTCTGCAATTCCCATGGGCCTGCACCTCAGTTTCTTTGCAGGGCTACTTAACCCATCCCAATCATACATTCCTCATAATAGTCCCTCCATTGAGGAACAACAAACCATATTCAATGAGATAATTAGTAAAGAGTTCTCCAAGGGCCGTTACATCGGCCCTTTTAATCACGACACTATTGAGTCACTCATTGATCCTTTCCAAACTGCTCTGCTATCCCTGGTACCCAAGCCAGGCAAATATCATCTAGTTCATAACCTCTCTTTCCCCCATAAACCTGATAGTTCCTCAGTTTCTTCTCCTAACTCCTGGGTTGATCCAGACCTATTCCCAACCCATTATAGTACTTTCCAAATCACTTCAACCCTAATATCCACCCTGCCTCAAGGTTCCCAGGCAACAGTACAGGATGTAGCTGAGGCCTATCGAACCATTCCTTCCCATCCATCCCAATGGTCATTGTTACGGGTCTACATTTTTTACCCTTCACATATGCACTTTTCTGATCGTATCTTATCTTATCGCGTCACGTGATCCACAAGGATCTAATCATCTATCTTATCGTGAATGCTCTACTTACATTTCATGGACTTAGTCGTTTTAGTGCAAAGCTGCTTAGTCAGCAGGACACTCTTCACATGGATCTAAGATCCCCTTACCCTGTCACGGAGTTCACCTTTTCACTTCATCTCCGTGCCGGCTATTATTATGTATACTTCTCTTCCATTTGATGTGCATGCGCATCACACGTGTTATGCTTCTCTTCTCTTCCATTCTGCCACACTGCATGTTGGCCTCATGCTATGCTTCTATGCTTCCATTTCATTCCCATACATGCAGACAATGCATTGCAATCTTAGATACAGCGTATACATGGACAAATACCTGTTGTAGTATATAAGACCTGAATGCAACGCCAGAGAACTCCAGTCTAGTTCTTCTGGTCTTTTCCCCTCAAGGGTCCCAGTTGTAGTACTCCATCTCTCCTCCTCTTTTCTTAGGTCTTAGCCTTTCTTTCGTGCAACCTTTGAGCTTCACGCTTTGAGGGTTGTTTCAGTCATTCCTCATTGTCCGATTGAATAATATCCAATTTGCAGTTGACACCTCATTCTGTTTTGGCTTTGCTCCTTCTGGGGGTATATATGGTCAAGTAGGGGCAGCTGGAGTGGACATAATGCATTCCTGTGGCATTGGCTCCATAGCCAGATGGGTAGATGACCATTTATTTTTTTCACATCAGGCAGGAACAACTACCTACCTACAACCGAATACGAGCAGGGATTGCTACAGAGATCATTGAGCATGGTGGTCTCACAACAAAAGGGGAATGCATGTGGTTCCAAGGACATGCACTTCAGAACGGCACATCAGAGGAATTTGACGAGGATATGAAGTTCCCCTTAAAGGACTTATCCCAAGCATCTCCCTGGCCCAATTCAGACACCCCTTTCTGTTACAATATAGATGACATTGACTGAGTTTCAGAGCACCTTGGAATCCCATGGGAATCCTCCAAGGACACCCCTTTCTCAGAAATTCCCACCTTCATTGGTCTCATCTGGGATCTGGCTAACCACACTGTAACATTAACTGAATCAAAACAGAAAAAATACTTAGACACGATAGCCATGTGGGAGCGGTGCCGCACACACATGCTGGAAGATGTGCAGAAGCTGCACGGCAAGCTGCTCCACACCTCCCTGATCTTCCCAACAGGGAGAGCATACCTCATGAGCCTGGAGGCTATGTTGTCCATTTTCGGTGACAACCCCTTCAAGCCAAGGACACCGCCCCATGAGACCCTGAGCGACTTAAAGTGGTGGAGAGAGACTCTTTCTGTTATGGGTCTACATTTTTCCCCTTCACATTTTATGTAGTATCTTATCTTATTGTGTCATGTGATCCCTTAGGATCTAATCATCTATCTTATCATGAACGCTCACTTACGATTCATGGACTTAGACACTTTTCGTGCAATGACTGCTTAGTCAGTCTGGACACTCAAACCTTTTACATGGATCTACGATCCACCTATACTGTCACGGTATTCACCTCTTCACTTCATTACTGTGCCGGCTATTATTACATACATGCTTCTCTTCCATTTGATCCAACATGCCCATTACACATTGTATGCTTTTCATCTTCCATTCTGCCACACAGCGTGTTGGCCTCATAATATGCTTCTATGCTTCCATTTTATTCCCATACATGTGGACAAAGCATTGCATATCATAGATACAGTGTCAATACTGGTAAACACTGTTGTAGTATATAAACCCCCAATAGAACACCGAAGAACTCCAGTCTAGTCCTTCTGGTCTTTTCCTCTCAAAGGTCCCAGTTGTAGTACTCTTTCCTCTTCACCTTTGTCTTAGCCTTTCTAGTGCAACCCTTGAGCTTCAAGCTTTGAGAGTTGTTTCACTTTCACCTTCGCCTTTGCCCTCCATCCCCATCCCCACCCCATAGCCCATCTTCAATTTCCAAGCCTCCTCTGATGCAAGCTCCAGCATTGGGATCGGAATCATCATCAGACAGGGATTGAAACAACTCTCAAAGCTTGAAGCTCAAGGGTTGCACAAAGAAAGGCTAAGACGAAGAGGAAAAAAGAGGAGTACTACAACTGGGACCTTTGAGAGGAAAAGACCAGAAGAACTAGACTGGAGTTCTTCGGTGCTCTATTGGGGGTTTATATACTACAACAGTGTTTACCAGTATTGACACTGTATCTACGATATGCAATGCTTGGTCTGCATGTATGGGAATGGAATGGAAGCATAGAAGCATGACATGAGGCCAACACGCTGTGTGGCAGAATGGAAGATGAGAAGCATACAATGTGTGATGTGCATGTTGGATCAAATGGAAGAGAAGCATGTATGTAATAATAGCTGGCACAGTAATGAAGTGAAAAGGTGAATACCGTGACAGGGTAAGTGGATCGTAGATCCGTAAAAAAGGATTGAGTGTCCAGACTGTGTGGCAGTCGTTGCACTAAAAGTGTCTAAGTCCATGAAATGTAAGTGAGCGTTCATGATAAGATAGACGATTAGATCCTTAGGGATCATGTGATGCAATAAGATAAGATAAGATGCAAAATGTGAAGGGGAAAAATGTAGACCCGTAACAGAGATGGCATGTGTGGCGCCTCATTGGCAACTGGAACAGAGATGGGTGTGAGATTGCCTGGGCAGAGAGCATTGGCTTCGAGCTCCTTGTCCAAACAATCATCGAGGCTGGAGCCACCAGCCTTCATTTTGAGGTTCTCGAAGACAACAGCAGTGTGGTCAAGGGCTGGACAAACAGTCACAGCAGAAACAAGCAAATCAACCATGTATTCAAACAGTTGCACACTCTTCTACAAATCACTTGGTGCCAGGTTATCACACGCTACATCCCCAGCAGCAGCAACCCAGCAGACCCCATCTCCCAGGGAATATACCCCCCCACAAATCGCCTCCTTCCAAGAACCACCATCCTGAGTGATGCCCAGCCCTTCCTCCAAGACATCAACTCCACAGATAGCTGTGCGTATAAGCCACTTGCACTTAATCTCAGCAGCCCTCTCGCAGAGCCCATCTGCACTCATGGCAGCAGCTTCACTGACACAGCCACTGGACGAAGCCAATACCCTCCTGACCAGAAAAACCAAACCTGGTAGGTTTCAAACAACCCCTGCAAACCCCTGTCGTTTCCCCTTTGAGATGAAGCTAACCATGCTCTCCAGCATTCCTAGCCCCCAACCCTCTCCTAGCCCCTTCCCCCTTGCACCCAGCCTGTAAAGCGAAAGATCGCCTCCTCCTATGGACCCCTGTGCATTCCCACCCTGGTGCAATCAACCTCACTGAACTTCATCCTTCCAACATACAGCGCATTTACAACATCATTTCTCAAGCTTGGGTGGACAGCACAAAAATCACCTATGGTTCCAGCCTCCTTACCTTCCACATCTTCTGTGACAAAAAGGACATCCCAGAGCTTGACCGTGCATTGGCCAGCCCCACACTTCTCGCCACCTTCATCACCACCCTGGCTGGCTCCTACTCTGGAAGTGCTGTCTCAAACTACCTGAGCAGCATCCAAGCCTGGCACACCATTCACGGCCTCAAATGGTCCCTGGGTGAGGTCGAAGCTGAGGCTCTGCTCAAAGCTGCATCGTCAATGGCCCCCCTTTCATCAAAAAGGCCCCCGAGAAAACCTTACACAGTTAACATCATTGAAAGCATTTGTAAACAACTCGATACATCCACTCCTCTCCATGCTGCAGCCTTTGCTTGCCTCACCACCGTCTTCTATGCTACCGCATGCACGGGTGAGTTCACCACCCAAATGCTCACATCCTTCGACCCCCTTACCCACATCAAACCCTCTGACATCCGAACTGAGCAAGACAGACAGGGCAACACCATCACAAATTTCCACCTACCCTGTACCAAGTCAGCCCCAGGAGGAGAGGATGTCAATTGGGCCAAGCAGACTGGCCCTTCTGACCCCTCAGACACATTCCAGACACACCTCTCAGTCAACGCCCCTTCCGCCAATGGTCCTTTATTCACCTACTGCAATGGCAAAGGCCACAAGCCCCTCACTAGGACCAAATTCGTGGAGACACTCAACACAGCCCTAAAGGCCACTGGAAAATCACCCCTTCAAGGGCACGGTATTCATATCAGATCTACCCTGGAATACCTACTCTGGAACATCCTATTCGACGTCGTCAAAGTCAAGGGAAGATGGGCAAGCGATGCATTTCTACTGTACCTACGTCATCACGTGCAAATACTTGCCACAAACATCACCTGTGTTCTTTGTGCCGAAGAAAGATGGCAAGAAAAGAATGGTACAGGATTACTGTTATCTCAACAAACACACGGTCAAAAATAATTATCCCCTCCCCTTAATCTCCCAACTTGTTGACAAGCTAAAAGGAGTTAAATTACTTATGAAGATGGATCTCAGATGGGGCTACAATAATGTCCGGATCAAGGAAGGCAATGAATGGAAAGCCGCCTTTGTTTGTTATCACGGAGCATACAAACCCCTCGTGATGTACTTCGGATTATACAATTCTCCCTCCACTTTCCAAGCGATGATGAATGAAATCTTCACTGATATGGAAGACATCATCGTCATCTACATTGATGACATCTTAATATTCACAAAAACAGACAACCAAGAAGAACACAATAGAATCGTAAAAGAAGTTCTCAAGCGTTTACAAGAAAATGACCTTTATGTAAAACTGGAAAAATGTTTCTTTAAAGTCAACGAGGTAGACTTCCTCGGCATGATTGTCGGCAAGGACAGCATCAAAATGGATTAGTCAAAGGTGGAAGCTATTTTGAAATGGCCTACACTCACGAGTGTCAAAGGAGTCAGAAGCTTCTTAGGGTTGGCAAACTTCTACAGGAGATTCATAAAAGATTACGCACAAGTCGCACAACCAATGAATGATCTTCTAAAGAAGGACCTTGTCTTCGAATGGAAAGAAGAACAACAACACGCGTTTGACACGCTTAAAGAAGCTTTTACTACAGCTCCCGTCTTGGCATTCCCAGACAACGACTGTCAGTTCCGGTTAGAAACCGACGCCTCAGACTACGCCACAGGGGCGGTCCTATCTATTTTGAAAGATGACAAATGGCACCCAGTTGCCTACCACTCTCACAGCATGTCACCCGCAGAGCAGAACTATCCCATCTGAAACAACCCTAAAGACCATAGCTCGTCCGATGAAGGTAGAGCGGTCCTAAGTTGCCCAATGAACCAGAGGAAGAGAAAGAGTGAATGAGCCATCGTATGGAGTGGACGTCAACCAAGCAGCAAGGTCCTTGAGACCCGCCCTCAGTAGTATTGTCCCCCGCTTCCTAGTCAATGCCTTGAGGGGAAAAGACCAGAAGAACTAGACTGGAGTTCTCTGGCGTTGCATTCAGGTCTTATATACTACAACAGGTATTTGTCCATGTATACGCTGTATCTACGATTGCCATGCATTGTCCTCATGTGTGGGAATGGAATGGAAGCATAGAAGCATGGCATGAGGCCAACACGCGGTGTGGCAGAATGGAAAAGAAGGGAAGCATAACATGCGTGATGCGCATGTACATCAAATGGAAGAGAAGCATACGTAATAATAGCCAGCACGGAGATGAAGTGAGTATGTGAACTCCGTGCTAGTGTAAGTGGATCATAGATCCGTGTGAAGAGTTGAGTGTTCATGCTGACTAAGCAGCAATTGCACGAAACGACTAAGTCCATGAAAAGGTGTAAGTAGAGCGTTCACGATAAGATAGATGATTAGATCCTTGTGGATCACGTGACGCGATAAGATAAGATAAGATCAGAAAAGTGCATATGTGAAGGGTGAAAAATGTAGACCCGTAACACCATCTGTGATAAAGAAATGTTATCTATTATCCGATCTCTAGAGATCTGGAGACACTACCTGGAAGGAGCTAAACTCCAATTTGAAATTTGGAATGATCATGCAAACCTCCAGTATTTTATGA
This sequence comes from Baorangia bicolor, assembly GCA_038093395.1. Lineage (NCBI taxonomy): Eukaryota > Fungi > Basidiomycota > Agaricomycetes > Boletales > Boletaceae > Baorangia > Baorangia bicolor. The sequence goes on from JBBPSC010000871.1 coordinate 13,073, forward strand.
AGTCTCAGGATTTGAACCGCCAACAAGCGAGATGGGCACAGTACCTCTCCCAGTTCAATTATGTATTCATTTATAAGCCCAGCGCTACAAACACTAAAGCTGATGCTCTCTCTCAACAAGAAGATCACACACAGGGTGTAGAAGATGATAACAAGGGTATCGTTATGATCCCGCCGGAATGTATCTGAGCTTCGCAAGAAGCAGTTATGATTCGTGATGAAGGCGAACAATTTACAAAACTCATAAAAACAGCCACGGCTCTCCTCAAAGAAGGTCACGTAAAAGAACTCATGGCAAAGTTCGGAGCACGCCAAGAAGAT
>JBBPSC010000872.1:0-13374 GCA_038093395.1 Baorangia bicolor
TGCGATTTATGTTGTGCAAGTCGGGGGTGGCGAAGTCCTTAGGGATTGTTCCGTTCATGTCGCGGAGCGTGTATTCACACATGGTCAAGAGGCTGGACCTTATCGATGACGCGCTGAAGGAGGTGAGTGGTTCGTTCTCCTTATGGAACGTGTGTGGAACGTGTCATGGATACCACGTGCCACACGCGGAGATGAGCGTTTCCATGCGCCCCACTCCCCACTCCCCACTCCCTTCCCAACCTCCACCAGAAGGGACTGTATCGCGCATTTCATGAAGCCAATGAAATGCGCGATAGATAGTACATCCACCACTCGTTATTCGTTCGTGTCGTATCACGCTTTTAGAGACGCCATCGATATGCACGATGCGATGGGGTGCGTTCCATACACAGTCCAGTTTGCTGACACAGCCATTCCTCTTAGTTCTCTCGCTGGTGGGAACCGCTGATCGACATGGTTCCCGCCATCGGTAAGTATTGGACGCCGGGGTCGGCGACAGCGGCTGCGATTCGGGCCATCCAGTGCCACAAGGACATACGGGATGAAAGTCGCCACGTCGTGGTGCGCGCGGTGAGTCACGCGCTTCTTTAACTTTCTTTCTTTCTTTCTTTCTTTCTTTCGTTCCCTCTTGCGTTCGTTCCCTCTTTCGTTCGTTCTTTCGGGCACTCGTTGATATCGCCATCGGTCGTACTCGATACAGATCGTCTTCCTCGTATGGAACACCTATCCTGCGTTCGTCAACATGGAACTCCAACTCAAGCAACTCTCCGTCCCGCTTCGCATCACCGTGCAGAAACAACTCCTCTCGACTTTCGGCATCAACAGTGACGGGGGTCCCACGAAGGAACTTAAGGAGGCTCGCGCAGCGACGGTTGCGGAGACAGCCAGACAACGCAAATCGACTACAACTACAACCACAACCACAACAACCAGAGCCAAGGGAAAGGCCAAGGCGAGGGGTGCGAAGGCAGTGGGGAAGAAGGGCGCGTCCGCATTCTGTGAGGAAGACCAAGGCGACGATGAAGACGACGACAAGGACGACGACAAAAACGACTACGAGGCGGACGACACGGACGCCACCCCTTTGGTGGACAGCGACGAGCTCCAGGACGAGCTCGAAGACGAGGACGAGGACGAGAACGCAGAGGAGGACCTCCAGAAGCGTGCACAGCGCGCTCGCCTTCGTCAGGTCGACGCGATGAAGAGGCACCGCGCCCTCCTCGCCAAGCATGAGGAATGGAGCGAGACTCTCCTCCTCCTCGTCGCGAGCAAGCCGGACGGCAGAGAGAAGAAGGGACAGACCCTCGACTTCGCCCGCTCTCCCCCTAGCTTCAGTGCGCCTTGGAAGAAGGTTTCCAGGCTGTCCAAGGACCGTCCCAGCGTCCCCATGCGAGGTCTCGCCCTCGTGGAGTGGACCACGTGGGAGTGGAAGGACGTCGCCACCCACACCTTCTCCCGCGTCATGAGGTCCTTCGCAGCTGCCGCGATCGCCGAAGCTGGCACCGTCATCTCGTACCGACACGAGATGATCCTCTGTCACCCTGACGGAGGAGCTGCGACCCTGCGCATCTGTGCACAGAACTTCATGCAGCCGTTCCTCGTTCCCAGGGATCCTGCTCAGACGTCGGACATGCGCGAGACGACCCTCAACTACTTGTTGGGGTCGTCGTCCCAACCCAAGGACGCCGTGGGCGGCCTGCTCACCGAGGGACGGCTCCCTCCTCCAAGAACCATCACCTGGGCCGATGGCATCTATCCAACCCAGCCGGCAAACGGACTGAAGACACACATCGTCGAGGTCGAGCTGGCCCGTCTGGAGAGGGAGAAGGCGTTGGGGTCGCAGCAGCGCGACGTGCAGAAGGCGGTGAACGCCGTGCAGAATCTGCGCGTCGCTTGGCACGACCCGACGAAGAAAGCCCGTGCCCGCGATGGTCCACGTCTTGACGACGGCGTCATGTCTTCCCTGCGCACCCTCGTCGACGTGGGTCTCCCCCTCGCTCTCGTGACCTGAATTCCCATCGCTGACCTCGTGGCATTCCGTCCCCTCCCCTACAGGCCTTGAACGTCAACGCGTACCGCCAGCGCGCGCTGGAGACACGCACCGTCGTGCTCGACCACACGGTCGCGATGACGTCCGCGGAACGGCTGCGTGTGGTCATCAGAGACGAGGCAGCCAGCGAAGACGACGAGGAGGAGTTCGTGATGGGAGTGCCCAAGACGCTGCACCCACTCGACGTTCCGACGAAGAGCGAGTCGGTGCAGCACCTGGAGCAGCTGGCGAAGCGATATGCGGAATGGGTGCAGACGTTCAAGCAGCATTCTGGGAGGGAGTCCGTGGCATTCAAGTTCGTCAAGGACGAGGGCAAGAAAGAACCAGGGCTCATGGGCTCTGACGGCGACGGCGATGCAGATCCTGAGGGTTCTGACGAGCAAGGTTCACCTCGGTCTGAGCGCTCGGAAGCCGATGTCGAGGAGTTGACGGGAACGGGAACGGGAACGGGAACGGTGCGTGCTCATTGATATCTCGTCTGTATTTCTAACGCAGTCTGTTTCTACCAGCCGACGTTTGATAACGATGATGACGATCACATGTTCTATTCAGACCTCCCTGTCAACTCTACGGGCGAATTCATCTCGGCGGCACCTCTTGTGACCGAGCAGGCGCCAGGTGAGTCCATATCGTTCTCTTATCCCTCCCATACCACCCCGACCACCACACTCCCTACCACGCAACTCGACACCACACACCACCTCATATCGCGCATTTCATGACCCCTTTGAAATGCGCTATAGACGTCTCGGTGTCTCTTATTCTTTTCCATTTCCAATCCATGCATTTTCTCAAACGCTCTCTCTCACTCACGTCTTCTTGTCTCCAGAAGGTCCACAACTCGATGCCGTCAAAGAGCTTGAGGAATCACACGGTGATACCACGCAGTCGCTCATCAGCGCCGATCCCGTCGAACACGAACACGATGTCGCCATGCACGACGACGCCAACACCTCGACCACCACTCCCATCTCCACCCGTGCCGTCGTGGTCTCTCCACCACGCGGGGTAGCTCTGCAGAAGTCCAGAAAGCGCAGGCGTGCCCTCACAACATCCTCGACCTGCTCCAAGGACGGAAAGTCGGCCGAACCGCACGACATCCAAAAGACGTCCGCCACCGCACCCTCCAGTGAGTACGCCGTTCCTTCTCCACCCGCTTCGACTTTGATCCCAACTCATCGATCCTCGTACCATCACCACCCACGACAGGGCGTCAATCCAAGCGCAAGAAGGCCACGCTCGCCACCGCCCCTCCTCCCGTCGCCACGTCCTCATCCACACATTCACCCTTGCCCGTCAACGTCGAGCACACCGCACCCCCACATCTCGTCTCGTCCTCCTCCACGTCGAAGCCAGCTCAAGTCGACGAGTCTGTCTATCAGGCGTGATCGCGAGCCCGCCCGATCCCTCGAATATGGTGCCTGTGGCATGGACTCCATTTCGCACTTCCTGTCTACATACGAATACGATACGCTCCATCTCTCCTCCCCTCGCTCACTCCTTTTTTGTAGCGCTCTCCGTCTCCGTTCGCAGTGTACGATATCGTAGTCGACGGCTCGCGCTCCATACATGACGCCGTTCGTTCGTTTACCCTTGATACGTTGAATGTCGTGCTTGTTCCCACTCTTCGCCGTCCGAACCACCCTCCAGCACGGTAGTACCGCCGCAACGTGTCAGCCTGAGCATGCCCGCGAATCAAGTCGACCCTACTGCCAGCACGTCGCCCCCACCGTGTCACGTGTGATCCCACTTCCAGAGATTCGTCGTCACGTGCCGATCTCGCAGACGACCTCGCCTCGCCAACGTCGTGCATCCCAAGGTCCTTAGGTTCGTCTCTCGTCCTACGAACGCGCATACAGCTAACCGTCACGTTCGCGTCGTTGCCTCCTTCCCCCGTCGCTCGTCTTGCCCACCGTCCCCTTGCCCACAACCCTGACGGGCCAACGTAACACCCACGATCGCGTCCGAGCGAGCCATGCTCCTGAGGGAATCGCATCCCATCGCCTGACTTGGATGGGCCAAGCATGGTGCGTGTTTCCTGCTCGGTGCCGTGGCTCACCTTCCATCCATCGGCGTGTTGACTCCCCCACTCCCCTCGCCCGTTCCTCACCACGCTCGCATGCATGCCGATCCAGATGCTGCGAGCGTTGGATTCGCTCTCGCCAAACGTCGCGGGTTCAATCATGACATTCGTATTCGTCCGATTCTAGATCCTCTGCTCTGCCCACGTGGGCCCGGCCGCGAGACGACGTCGTCCAAGCCCATCCCTATCCCTGCCACGGCTCACACCCCATTGGCTGCACCTTCCACTCGGTACGTCTACAATACATTCTGTCTCTACGAGCTCGCGTCCGGGTCGTATCACTCCGTGTCACGTACGTCACCGTCTGACCCAGCTCTTCCAGCGCCCTCCTCTTGGTCCGCCCTCAAAGTCTCGTCGCGCGACTCACGCTCGAACCACGCACATCCCCACCCCACCGTCCTGCAACGCCCATTCCGTATATTCCACATATTCCATTCCATGGCCGAGAACGAACTGATGGCTGCAGACGACGACCGAGTCAGGTGAGCAGTCCGCGTCGGTCCCTCCGTAGTGCGCGACTTGAGCTCTCGCTGACTCGCTCCGACAACCAGAGAACTCGCCGAGGACGACGAGGACGACGAGCTCCTCCTCGTCGACGAGGGGGAGCACGACGTGCCGTACGATGCCACGGACGTCCCCATGCGCCTGTCTGCCAACGACGCACCTCGCCAGCAGGAGATAGAGGCTGCGGTGTACGACCATGCGGGCGAGCTCGACAGGGACGACCACGTGGCACGTTTCTACGACGCTGCGGTGTCGACGGTCTCGTTCAGCACGCTGCGACGACTGTGGACACACGGGGACGCCAAGGCTGCGCTGCGTCTGTTGTGCGGTCGCCACCGCCTGGCGATCGATGAAGCACACAAGGTGGACACCACCCAGCCCGACGTCGTTCCATCTGTGGGCCCGCATTTCCTGGACCTGGTGATGTACGTCGGGGATCGTCGTGGTCTGGACGCCGTGCTGCCCAACGACGGGGTGGATCACACATGGCGCCTGCACATGAACTTCGCGGGGATGTACAAGCTGTGGCCTGAAAGCAAGGCGACGCGACTTCCGTTCGACAATCGGGGACGGATGATGCACCTGGGGACGCGCATGGAAGAACAAGTGTGGCTGGCGATGGTGCCTAACGAGTGGCTCGTTCCAGACCACCCATTGAACGGGACGGGGGCATGGCCGAGGCTGGTGGACGCGCCGACGAGCGCGATGTCGACGAAGCATGGGCTTATGGTGGTGATGTTCTTCGCACACATGTTCAACAACATGCGACTGAGGGACTTTACTTGTCGGGTGGAATACCCGGGCGTGCTGACTCGATGGAGCGTCAACGAGGCGACGGACATATTGTGAGTGGGGTCCCTATCGCATCGCATCGCGCATTTCAGGCGTGTCCTGAAATGCGCGATGCTCGATGGGACGATGTCTTCGTCCTCGCATGCCTCTTCTCACTCGTCCTTCATATTTTGTAGCTATAGGCCTGGCGAGACATTCAGGGACATAGACCTCCGGATAGTCGACGTCGAGCAACTTCATCAACGCTTCCTCGACGACTGGGACGACTGGGTCGCACGAGCACCTCGCGCATGGAAGGCGGACGGTTTCCTGCTGGACAACACGCCAGTCGGGGTGACGATGCGGTACGGACAGAACCAGAACATCCTCGTGCCCAATCGCGTCGCGCTCGAGAGGAGAAACTGGAAGAAAGATCATCAATACGGACACATCAAACACTGCACGTTCTCGATCGCCTCGCACATCAGGTGAGCAATGCCGCGCGCTTGCGTCCGTCGCTCGTCCGCTCACACGCGCGTCGCCCTGGGCGGTCAGCTTCCTTGAGGTGCAGGAGTGGGAGGACCTTCCCATGCGAGAGGTCGCAGCCAAACACCCGGTCGCCTACGACTGTCACGACCCCGACACTCGCCGACGCGTGGATCTCGCCAGGTATCCCATCCAGAACGACTTCCACGCTCCCTTGCACGCGTACGACGAGGAGGGGTATCGCATCATCAGGCAGCGAGTGACCTCCTACGCGCCGACGGGCGCGCTGCTGGACCTGTCTCTCGCTCACACTCTGTTCCAAGCGGAACCGGACGACTTCGGACACGTGGGCAACGACGTGAAGTACACGGTGTATCCCCTCGCGTTCACGAGGGACCTCGGGAACGTGCAGGCGGACGGGGTGATGAGCGCGTTCGGTCGGAGGATGAACCTCGTGGACGCGAAGCTGCGAGAGAACGCAGAGGGACGGGAGCAGGGACGTCCACGTCGGCCACGTCAGGGGGTGCGTCGCGGGCCTCGTGCGGGCGAACCTGATTTATATTCGGACGACAACGACGACAACGACAACGACAACGAAGAAGAGGAGGAGGAGGATCTCGCTCGCGACGTGGACAACGCGCGCCCTTGCCTGCTGCATGCGGTGAGCTCGCAAATCTACAACGCGATCTCGCATCGGGTGCGCGACGCGGCCAAGTTCCACGAGGTGCAGCTGGGTCTGATCACGAGCTCTCTCGCTGGCACCACGGCGACGTCGGTGCCATCGAAGAACCGGTGGAACAGGACGCTGGACAGATGTCGTGGGGACCTCCCTCACGTGCGGTTCGCGCAGAAGGTGGCAGGGCCAGGACAGCCGCAATGCATGCGTTTCGAGAACACGTACAGGTTGGACGTGCAGAGCCTGCCTGAGAGAAAGCGGAGCGGAGAGTGAGTGGAAGTTCAGCTGTCGTGGCAAGGGGTGGAACGGTCTGACGTGGGTGTGCGTCGAACAGCGTGATATATGCGGAGGTGATCACGCCGTTGACGAGGTCGTGGAGCCACCCGACGGTGCTCGGGCCCATCAAGGACAGCTGCGTGACGCTGAAGAAGGACGTGAGTCGCGTCGTGTTGGTCGTCGTCGTCGTCGGACGTGGTCGTGCTGACACAAGCCCCAGGTCGTGCCGGAGCTGTTTTGCTCTGCGACGTATCCACTGACGTGCCTGATAGAGCATCTGTGGAGGAAGCTGGAGCCGAGCCTGAAGGAGGGATACGTGGTGGACCCGTTCGAGCTGGAGACGATGGCGATGCTGGAGCGGACGCTGAACTACGGGCACACCGGCAGCGCGCGGGTGCTGACGAAGGCGCTGATGGACCGGGCGTGGCTGAGCATGTCTGTGGTGAACGACGGGCTGCCGTGCATCTCGAACGGGTTCATCCAAGCAGGATCACTTTCCTCCGGGATGGTGTGCATCCGAGGGGAGAAGTGGCCGGTGCACCCCGCGACACACATGCCCCGAACGGCATCGCAGAGGTCGCAAGAGTTGACGTACGGCAAGGCACACTATGCGGTAAGTAAGATGCGCCGAGCTCCTCCTGGCACGGGTTTGAAAAAAGAAATGCCACCGCATCACGCATTTCAGAGGGGTCCTGAAATGCGGGATAAGACGTGTTTTCAAGGTGGTTATCATCGTCATCGTCACACGCAGACGTTCATATTTTCGGGTCTCGCACGAAAGACGTGATATGGGTATAATAAACATGGAACGCTGGCGTTACACGCCATTCCTGCGTCACCTATTGCGCATTTCAGAGGGGTTCTGAAATGCGCGATACCAATCACATCCGAGTCGCATCACCACGTCCATCGGTCGCTGACTACATTTCGTTTTCTCTCTCACACAGAGTTATCTCGCGTCGTTCACGATCAACATCGCTATGAAGTACGTCCCCGCGTTCAACGTCTCAGAGAGCGTGTCAGACCCGGTCCGTCGGGTCGCCGTATACGCCGCGGAGGTGGCTCTCAGGTGTCTGGTCAACGACGTCAAGACGCTCGTCAAGACGGCGGTCCTGGCAGAGGTCACACCCTTGATCGAGGAGGGCGGGATGGACGCGGCGTCCGCAGGCAACCGCAAGAAAGCGCTGCTGCGCTGGTTCAAGTCGGCGCACCCGCTCTCTCTGGACCAGGACGCACACCCGGCGCTGATCGAGGCGATCGTCACGCCCGTGAACGGCGTGATGGCGCTCAAGGCGACAGCTCCACCGTCGATCAGCCTGAGCAAGTTCGTCGAGGACATAGTGGCTCACTGCAAGGCGATCAGTCCACGTCGCAAGCCACCGTTCATCGCGGACGGCGACTTCGTTCACGTCGCACGGGCAGCCCTTCGGGAAGTCGGCGCGTTCGCGACTCGCCACGGGCTCGCACAAGACGAGCTGGACCGGACGATCCAAGAGGCGTTCGTGACGGCCTGCCACACGGTGAAGGTGAACCAGGTTCCATGGTCGGCACCCCAGATCGCGGGTCGTCGAGGGGCGCCGTGCTCGCGCGTGGCGCACGACGTGTGGATGAGCCTGGGGGCGAAGAACCCGAAAGGACCGGCGAGCTCTGCGGCGATCCGGGCACACGAACACACGCCCGCGGCCATCGCGCGTCGCACGTCAGAAAGGATCGTCGCGTCGGACAGTCGGGGAGAGTGGTCCGCGCTGGAGGTGACGCTGAAGTCGTTTCACACCGTGCTACACAAGTCGGTGGCGCCGAGGGAGATCTCGGAGGGGGTGTTCGAGGGAGCGAGCAACGAAGACTACATCAACGAGGCGTACAGTTTCGCGTCGGGGGCATACGACGCGTCGAAGCCGATCCATCATCTGGCGACGATCGCGGGGATCGCGTGCGCAGGACTGCTGCCGCGGGTGTTCGCATGCAAGGAGCAGCTGGCGAACAGGCCTGCGAGCGCGTCTGAATACGCGACGTTCGTTCGGAACCTGGATTGGGTGTCGAGAGAAAGCAGAAGCAGGGGGGTGAGAGACACGCAGATATTCGTGAGGATGGTGACGCTGTACGTGATCTGCCTGTACGAGGAGGAGTCGCCGATCGCGAAACGGCAAAGGAGCAAGGCGAAGGACACGAGCAACAAGAAATGGGTCACAAAGAACAGTGAGCGGGCTGAAATCTGGCATGTGAGGCATCTCTGACCTGACGCGTCGACGGGCCAGGTGCGAAGGGGATCACGTCGTTCCTGCTATGCAGGCTCGGGCTGGCGAAGGTGAGGACACACAAGGGATTCAATTCGGCACAGTGGAACGTGGACATCGCGCCGTTGAGCGAGTCTGAGATCGCGGTGTTATATCAAAACGTGATATTGCGCATCAAGAGGGACAAGAAGCACGGCGGTTACGACGCGGTACAGTACATGATGGGTAGCAAGACGGCAGAAGAGTTGGCGAAGAGTGGATTCGTGACGCCACGGCCGACAGGCAAGGAGTCTGGGGGAAGAGGATCAGAGGAGGTCCGAGCGAGCGGGAGCGGGAGCGGGAAGCGGACGGAAAGGGAATGGGAGGAGGAGGAGACGTACGTGAGCGCCGAGGTGGCAGGAACGCAGGGACAGAAAAGAAAGGCGTGGAGGTCGTCATAGAGGGCAGAAATGCGGGATGGTGGTAAAGGTCGAGCAGCGGTAGTAGCAACACCAAACACTCTTGATTGCTTTGGTGATGGGGAGGCGTGTCGTGCGGGCGAACGTTGGGATGAAGGAAGTGGGAGAAGAAGAAGCGACAAAGAATGGTGCGCGCATCGACGGAAGAGACACGGTGTACGGGTTGAAAGACTAAGGGAACAGGCACCGGGCTTTTGTTGCGAAAAAGAAGTCGTATCGCGCATTTGAAGGGGTACCTGAAATGCGCGATAGGTGATGGAGGAGAGATGGAGGCGGACGTCTGAACATGGATAAGAAACGCATACCGATCTGGCAGATAAGTGTGAAACAAGCAACACAAAGAAAGAAAGATGTATGTCGAGGGTATATGTGGCATGGTAGAGGATGACGCGACGATAGCACGGACGTGTTGGATGGACAGTGCGAGGGACGGACGGACGTGGTTACGGCGAGGTGCAGAAGATGACCTTTGAAGCGAGCGTGAAAAGGAAGAGTGAGGGCGAGGGCGAGGGCGAGGGCGAGTGGACAGCTCACGGGGAATAGATCCACAAGGAAGTCGAGGATGGTGGGCATGCAGAGGGGATCGACGAGGCCAGGGGGTGGTGGTATGGCGGATTGCAGAGGGGTGTGCGGAATGCGTAACGCGTAATGCGTGGCGTCGTGGCAGTGGCGAGGGAAGGAAGGAGGAGATGGCACGCTCGGAGGAGACACGAGAGGGTGAAGAAGTGGGTTGTCGTCATGTGGGGGCGATGAATACCATCGTGATTCGAGCAGAGTGACGGACGGTGGTAGCGCGGCGAAAAGGTTGACAGCTTGGCATGATAGGTTGCGAGCACGTTCGAGTTCGGAAAGGACATGGAGAGGTTGGGAAGGGCAGAAGGGGAGTTCCGGGCGTGGAACGGCAGTGGAGGGACGTGCGAGGGGGACATGCGAGGGGGACATGCGAGGGGGAAACGGGGCGGACTAGCAGCAGTACTTCGGAACATCGTCAGCTTGGACGTGGGTGCAGGGATGTCAATGGAACGCAAACGTACGACAGAGATTCCATTTCTGTTTCGGGAGGCAAGAGGTCTCTCAGGCTGAAGGTTGCAGCGACAGGAGTTCCGAGTCGGAATGCGAGGGTCTGAGACGGACCCGAGTTGGCGGCGAACACTTCAGGGAGTTGGCATTAGCACTGCCAGCGAGTGGAAGATAACAGTTTGCGGGTTCGTCATTCGTCGCGTCGCGAGGCACTACTGGAAATGAAAGCGATGTGATCGACAAGGGGTTGCAAGACACACGTGATAGAGTGGGTTAAACGGGCGACGATAGCAAGAGAACGAAAGCAACATGGCAATAAACGGAGGGGTATGAAAGGCGGAAGAGTGTAGGAGTTGTTTGTCATGACGTCATGATTGCGTGGGGATGTTTGGAGCACAAAAAAGTGTGTGTATTGCGCATTTTTAGGGGTACGTGAAATGCGCGATAGGGGCGTTTTCGGTAGAGAAGGAGAAAGATATGTTTTGAGACGGAGTTTTGAAATCGAGGCATTCGGTTGTGTATGTAGAGGATGAAATGGATGAGGGTTGCGGGACTTGAAACAATGGAGGGTAGAACGAAGAAAATGGATGGGGAGAGGGTGAAGACAAGAAGAAAAGAAGAAAAGAAGGTTGGATGGCAGGAATGAGAGGAAGGTGTTTTAAAAAAGGCATAAATTTGGTTCGGATTGCGAGCAGCAGGAGAGGATATGATTACGTAATGAAATGGGAGAAGCTGATTGGAGTTGAAGGGACGGGATTGCTTACATAAGCAAGAATTGCATGCGGAGCTAGAGTTTTTGAAGTGAAAGCTAAGTGATTTGTAAGCGACAATTTTGGCATAGCTTTTGGCTACACTGTGGAAATACAAAGTATATCTAAGTAGGATTATTGTAGATTGTAGATTGTAGATTGTAGATTGTAGATTGTAGATTTTTGGGATATCTAATGCTATACTGGCTATATTTTGGAAATATTGCAAGGATTGGTATGGTTTCAGCAAGGATTTGGTATGGTTTTATTACTAGGGTTTTACTGATGAAAATGTATGGTTTGTGTTACAAATTTCTTCCTTTTTCCTCATCTCCTCCTTTTCATCCATTGTTCTCTTACCTATACCTGGCACGATCGGTCAGCTTCCATCTCTTCCGCTGTTCTAAGTAACGTCGCTGACCCTTCTGACTTCACCTAAGTCTTTCTCTTGCGTTGAAACCCTTCTCTTGGACCTACTTATCTCCTTGACATTTCTCTTGGAATAGCCAGTGTTTGTAACTAACCATCTCATTCTGTCTTGTTTGTTTCCTTATGAGAAGGTTGGTCCGTGCACACATATAGTTGGTATATAAACCTAAACTGCTTCATTTGTACTTCTTATTCTTGATCTACGGTATATGAGCATACCTTCTTGAATGACGTGAAAGTAAAGGTTCCTCTCCTAAGACCTTGACCTTGACCCTAAGTGTGACTTCTCATTGATGGTTCTCTCCTTGTCCAAGATGTAGCAACCCTAGGCATCCTTGTACAAGTCCCAGTGCCGCTGTGCGTCCTTGTCTGTTTTTCTAGAGACTTCCTTGTTTTTTGTATCTTGTTAACCCTGTAGCTTGTGAGATGTTGGTCTGTTTGTGAGCATTGCGTGTTGAGTAACCTTGTTGAACGAGATGTGTTTGGTATGTTTTGGATAAGAGATTGAGTAGACTTGTTAAGAATTTCCAACCTAAACACTATATACTTATACTACGCTATTTATGACCTTTTTGTAAATAGATGAGGGTTGGTTGGGGCATGTATTTTGGAGAGAAGAGGAGTATATAGTAGGTGTTTCAGGGGATTGTGAGAAACATAAATGATAAATGAGGGAGGGACAAAAACATGAGAGTTTGATTGAAGATTTTTGTAGATTGTGAGGTTAGCGCTGGCTATATTGCTACACATACGAAGAAAATTGAGATGGTGAATGGATATGATGTGATGGTGCGCTTTTGGTATGGTTTTGTTGGTAGACTGTGAGGTAGAGTTTTGGTATGGATTTGTCAGACTTTTGGTAGAGTTTGTGTAGGATTTTGCCATAGGTTTGACTATGTAAGGGACTAGAAAATTTGGGATAGCTAAAGGTATGGTGAGGTTGAGATAATGTAGATTTTGTGAATGGTATATGTATGATTTTGTTACACTGTGAGGTACACGGTATAGATATGGAGAAAATTTGGGATAGGTAAAGGTATAGTTGTGGTATGGTGAAAGTAGGAATTGAGGTATGAGGGAGTAGGATGTAGGTGAGTAGATGGATGGAATGATGATTGTAATTGAGGAAGGGTGAAGGAAGGTTGGATGGGGGTAATATAGAAGAGTGTAAGGGGAGGAGGGTGAGGGGAGGAGAAGTTGTTGAAGAAGGGTAATTACGTGAATGTAGGAGAGTATAAAGGAGGAAGTTGTTGAAGAAAGATAAAGAGAGAATGAGAATGAATGTGAGATGGAGGAGAAGGTTGATAGGGTGAAGGCGAGGGGCTGAAGGTCCCGAGTGTAGTTTTTAAAGTTTTTAAAGTTTTTAAAGTTTTTAAAGTTTTTAAAGTTTTTAGGTTAGGTTAGGTTAGGTTAGGTTAGGTTAGGTTAGGTTAGGTTAGGTTAGGTTAGGTTAGGTTAGGTTAGGTTAGGTTAGGTTAGGTTAGGTTAGGTTAGGTTAGGTTAGGTTTAGGTTAGGTTAGGTTAGGTTAGGTTAGGTTAGGTTAGGTTAGGTTAGGTTAGGTTAGGTTAGGTTAGGTTAGGTTAGGTTAGGTTAGGTTAGGTTAGGTTAGGTTAGGTTAGGTTAGGTTAGGTTAGGTT
>JBBPSC010000873.1:0-13371 GCA_038093395.1 Baorangia bicolor
TAGTAAAATCCTGCCACGACTCACCCGTCGCTGGTCACCCCGGTTATGAGAAAACCATTGAGCTCCTAAGTCGGAGTTATTGGTGGAATTCCATGACCTCTTACGTCAAGGAATATGTCGCTAGATGCGACAGATGTCAACGAATGAAGGGCACAAACCAAGCCCCTTCCGGCTTACTTAATCCTCTCACGGTTCCGGACAAACCATGGGAACATATCACGGCAGATTTCACCACAGATTTGCCATTATCTAATGGATTCGACACGATCCTAGTGGTCGTCGATCGTTTCTCGAAGGAAACAGAGTTTATCGCCTGTAATAAGACGGTTACGGCGCTGGATACAGCAAAGCTCTACCTTCACCACGTTTGGAAGCAGCATGGACTGCCCAAAACTATTGTATCGGATCGCGGACCACAATTCGCATCTCAAGTCATGCAGGATGTCCTGAAACGCTTAGGCATCCAATCTAAATTAAGCACCGCCTTTCATCCGCAGACAGACGGTCAGACGGAACGAATGAACCGGGATCTCCAGCAGTATCTCCGGTTATTTTGTGCAGAAAAGCAGCACGATTGGGCAGATTGGCTCCCGATCGCACAGTTCTCATACAATTCGAAGTTGCAAGCATCTTCTAAGAAAACCCCTTTTGAAGTCACGCACTCTTACCAGCCAAGGTTAGGGTTTGAGCCACGTGTCTCTAAGGCTCCAGCAGCCGAAGAGTTCACAAATGACATGGCCAAGACTTTAGAAGACACAAAAAATAATTTATTAAAGGCTCAAGCTCAAATGAAAGAGCAAGCCGATAAACATAGGAGCGAAGCTCCCAAGTATTCTATTGGCGATAAAGTTTGGTTAAGCACGACCAACTTACGTCTTACCCGCGCTTCTAAGAAACTCACGGAAAAATGGCTGGGACCATATGTTATCACGGCATTCGCAGGTTCCAATGCTGTCACGCTTAAATTACCGAGATCTATGAAGATTCACCCTACGGTAAACATCTCACGCATCAAGCCTTACAAAGAACGGCTCCCTGGTCAGAAAGCTGATAAACCAGGACCTGTGCTAGTCACAGATGACCGGGATGATGAATACGAGGTTGAATACATTGTCGATTCTCGTCTTAAAAACAGAAAACTCGAGTATCTCGTTCATTGGGAAGGATATTCCGACGAAGACCGCACGTGGGAAACGGAGGCTAATCTTAAACATGCCAAAGGGGCTATCAAAGATTTTCATGCTTCTCACCCCTCCGCACCCCGCAGGCTTCGAATGACTAATGCTCAATTCATAAAAATATTTATCCCCGTACCTAAGTCAACAACGGAGCTTGACGAGAAGGACGAACCTTTTGATCGCCTGGAAGTCGATCCCTAGAAGGGGGGTAGTGTTACGGGTCTAACATTTTTCTCCTTTATCTTATCTTTCGATCTTATCTTATCGCGTCACGTGATCTTATCAGATCTAATCGTCTAACTATCGTGAACGCTTTATCTAATCTTTTGGACTTAGAACTTTTCGCGCAACGAACGCTCACTTCTACCGGATCTAAGATCCACTTACACCTAGCACGGTTTCACCTTTTCACCTCTTCACCGTGCAGGCTTATATTACTCTTCCATTCTACATGCGTTGTACGCATGCCATGCTTCTTTACTTCCATTCTGCCACACCCTCATGTGGTACATATGTTCTCGCTTCTCTTCCATTCCATGGCTATGTTTCCACACCATGCCTTATGCACATGCCTTCATATATCGTAGATTAGACGTACACAGGTGTACACACCCATGTAGTATATAAGACCTCAATAGACGGCCAGAGAACTCCAGTCTAGTTCTCTTGGTCTTTTCCCCTTAAAGATCGGAGTAGTCTCTTATCCTCCTTTTCTTCCAAGTCTAAGTGTTTCTAGTGCAACCTTTGAGCCACAAGCTTTTTGGGTTGTTTCAATGAACAAAGCCGAGCTGCTCTCGCGGACAATGGTAACGCTCCCCCACCTGTTTCAGCTGCCGTTCGGGCAGTCGAAAACACCATGGAAGCGCTCGGCGTCTCATTTAATACTTCACGCATGTTAGTTCCGCCTCTCCAGAATCCCGAGGATTTCCGCCGTCGCGTTCCCACGTCTCGTCGCCCGACTAAGCGCCGCAAGACGGCTTCCATTTTTCTCGACATCTTTGCAGCTGAAGGGGACGACGACAACGACAACGAGGGCGAAGATGAAGAGGATATAGCGCATTCAAACATCGCTACACAAGTCCTCCCCTCCGGACGAACACATTACACAAAAGATGTTCAACGTATAATAGCCCGCTATGAGGAGCGCTCACCGGCGCCGTATACAGCAGTCAGTCCGGTGATTCCACTTGAACCACATCTTCTCGTGCCCCCCGATGCGCCAGAAGAACGCCTTTATATTGTGGACTTCCCGACAAGTAGGTTATTCTCGTTTTTATTCAGAAAATATTTCAGAACATAACAATACATTTTCAGAGAACATAGCCAATTTTTGCCGCACAATATTTGAGAATCGCGGACTACGATGTCAGGTCGTTGCAAACCTTCCAAACAAGGTCTATGTCGAGGCGACGAGTCCTCTCCAGATTCAGCATCAATGCCCGTCGTCGCACACTTCGACGATTCGTAGCATTTTACGTGTTCCCGGTGAGGATCGCCCATTCATCCATGCCCTCCAGCCATCGATTCGCCCACGAATGTGGGCTCGGGTACTACGTGGTTTGTATAGGGATGATGTCGCATACGTCCTTTCAACCGAGGACAATTCCTGCGAGGTCCTCATTGTGCCTCGCCGTCGTCCCTATGAGAAGATCGACGAAGAAGATATACAGGAAGTCCAAGAAGAAAAGCGTCAACGACGTGGTCTCTTTTCTGAAACTGAAGCTCGGAACGCCGGATGTCGGCTCCTAATCTTCGACAGGAGCGCTGGTATATTGCGATGTAACGGGGAAAAATACCATCGCGGACTCTTAAGGCGCGTGTTCAATAAAGTTTCTCTTGAACCGATCGAATCGCCTCATCCTGACCGTGTCTCACTGTACGCTGAGACTCAAGTCGATCCCGCTCTCGTCGAGGCGACCTACTCGTCATTCTCTGCAAAATTCTGGAAAGAAGGGGATCTCGTACGACCCAAGAACGGTCCACTGGTGGAGCAAAGGTGTTCCATAATCTCGATTGAACGCGACCGAGGTGAAGTCACGTTGCGACCCTGCGACCCTGACCTCCCAATATGTACGGTACCTAGTGTCAGTGTCCGCCTTGTTTTCAGACAAGGGGACACCGTCAGGGTTTTGGCTGGGCTTCATCTCGGATCCATTGGCACCGTCATCAGTCTCTCCGAAGATCAGGCGACCCTCCTTTTGGAAGACAAGGACGTGGTAAGTTAAATTTTCAGGACTATACAGTCCTCGCATTGATAATGCTATCTAGGTTGTCGTTCCCTTGATGTTTCTAGAATCTCATGCAACATCTCACGTCTGGACGTTGACTTCCCGTCACTCAGGTCTCGACATTGACTTATCTCATACTCCTTGTCCTACTTTTCTTGGGACGATGCAAGGCGATCTCGTAACCATTACCCGCGGGACACATAACGGCTCGAAAGGATACGTCGATAGTATCGAAGATGGTGGTTGGACTTGGGTCATGGTTGCAGCCCCAGGGAAGGAAGAACTCGAGTCTATCCTCATCCACCAAGATGAGGCGAAATTCAGTCTACCCGAGAACACCCTTTCCTTCACGAAGGAAAAGGGCTATAACGTCACCGTGGGTGACATACTGCAGATAGTTCGAGGAGTGCATTACGGTGTGATCGGCGTCGTGAGATCGGTCGATTTCTCCAAGGCAGAAGTTGGACTGATATCTGAAATGAATGGTCGCCCGGTGAGTCTCCGCTCTCCATTTCCCTTGGACTTATATTAATACACCGTAGTTAACCGTGTCCATCCCCTTTTGTATCAAAGTTATAGAGTTTTCCATGTTTTCTGATTTTCGTCCTCCCATTGGACGCGATGTATGGACAATAGGCGGAGCAAAGAGGGGCATTCGGGTGACTCTTCGGGCAGTAAATCGTTGTTGGTGTTACGTATCCTGCTTTGGCCTGGATACTCTTAAAGTCCGCACTTGTCATGTGGCTACAGAGTAAGTCATTTTCATTTTCTTCTAACCTGTTTGTTCTAGCTTATCCCCTGTGGAACAGGGAAGGTATGCTTCTAGATGGAAATCCCCTTCAAGGGGAACAACTCGAGCAGCTTAAGTCTCTAGTTGCGCGATCCTTCATTCCCGAAGAACCTAGAGCTAGAACGCCCCCGCCTTCTGAAGCAACCTCAGCGGGAACGGTTGACGACGACAACCCATCGTCTGCTTGGAAGGTTACTCCCGATGATTTTCGGGAGCCCTCCGCATCTGTTAACAAAGGTAAGTACAAATAATCGGTGGGAACAACTACTTATTACATGTGCAGGTTCTGTCGAGTGGCTCTTTGACGACGGGTTTTGTGATTTCTCCGGTTATCAATTGTGCTTCTATGCCTCCGCTGGCTATCGAGGAGGCAACTACACTAAACGGGTCATGCGTACTACTCCAGATCGCTCCCCCCTTGCCCCTCCTGGACATGTGTCTCTTACTGTCACCGGAAACCACACAGGGGCGGCCACTGAGTATCATCACGTTCCCGCCTGTTTCCTTACCCCGGCAAGTCCTAATGCTAAAGATCAGATTGTCCTTGTCTTGCGAGGTGATTGGAGAGGTCGGTTCTGTAGGGTCATCAGGTGGGCAAGGAAGGAAAAGAAGGCAGTAGTCACTCCGATTATCATGGAATCATCGTCGCGCACTGAGTCATTGGTGCTTCCTGCTCCAGACATATGCCTAGCTTTCCGCCTGTAGCTTATACAGTACGTAATTTCTGCAACCGTTGTTTGTTTTGCTGCGCCGCTCGTGTTCTCTAGATCTCAAAGCCTCGTCGTGCTACCCAGAGCCTAAAAGGCGTGGATGTTAGCTTGCTGATGAAGTTGGTTGAGATACCGAAAGGAAAGGGGATAGAATCTTTCCCTCCCAAGCGAGCCGCTCTGGAGAGGGGTATGTTGCACGTATATACATTGTTGGTGCGGTATCTCAAGGATGCCAATGCCTTCCTGGGCAACTGTCATCCCTCGGTCCGAAAGTTGATCACTTCTGGGTGAGTCTCTACTCTATCGAGTCTCGGGTGGTAGCTCACTCCCTTCCTCAAGCACGAAGGCCCACTATCGGGGTCTGACTGGGCGGTCCTACCTTCATTATCGCGCAGTGATCATGAAAACTCTCTGTATGCTGCTTCGTGCGCATTACTCTTCTTGACTTAAAGATCAGTTGTATTTCAAGCCCGTCGTTGGATATTCAGACGAACGGACTTGATGGGACAACGAACAGTATCAAAGGTGGGATGGCAGAGCCTACGACGACACCTGTACCGCCTACGCCCGGCGCGGAGCAGCTGGACCCTTTTGCGAAGAAGGCACGGAATTTGAATCAGCAGGTGAGTGTCGTCTATTTCCCGTCCCTCTTTCTCCTGGCCAAAGTCACTTACATGACTGATGCGGCAGAATGTCTCGCTTCTGCTGCAGTTAAAAGCGATCGAGGAGTTGAAGGAAAAGGCAAAACGGGGTGAACGTCCGAGTAAGGTTATCTCTGAACTGTACGGACAGGTAAGCAGCTACCCCTTGCATACGACAAGGCTAATGGTAGTGGGGAATGGCAGGCAGGCACCCTCACGTTCACACCCTTCACCCTCACGCTCCAGCGTCATTCAAAATATGTTACCTTGATTGATCTTCCCACTCGCGGTCCTACTGTTCCCACTTCAATACTTTGTCATTCCCTCAGTTGCTTGATAAGAAAATTTTCATTCCTTTCTGGTTCGTCTGCTGTTTGTGTCAGGCGCAGTGCGCAACGCATTGAACAGTTCGCCCTTTTTTCGTTTTTATTCTCAAATGCAACATGTAGATCGTGTTGTTTGATAGACAAACTGCCTGTACTTTTCCGACGTATGCTCACATGAATCGTGCAACTCCACTGACTATAAAACTAGTATGGAGATTGAGTGTCTACACAACTTGAACACTGTTCACGTCAACACTAATTTTTGCCTGTCAAATAACGGCCGAGCGGCGCAGCGCCTGGTGGCGGAATCTCGATGCGCCCGAGGTGGTCGCTCACCGTTGCGAACGAATAAAGGTCGCCTCCAATACCAACCCTTCTACGGCGGACGGACGCTTTCAGATACAATGAATTGTAGTCTCTCAACTGCGCCCGATTCGTATTTACCTACCCATGGTCTCAGGTTTATCACCTGAACACTGGTCTTCCACCAACTAACGCCAAACCACATGCCCACAGAACGGACATCATACGGCGATCGATTATGCATTCAAAAAGAGGCACTTGTGTATAATAAATATTGTACAGTCTGTCAGATTGGCAAACATGGTTACAACACGACGCTATCATCGATACAGAAAGCACCAGGTGATCCCATCGCATATCGCATCTACTGCGAAAACCGACTGTTTCGTGTGCTGCGTGACTGCAAGGTGGACATGGAAATATCGAACGAAGGTGGAATTGGAAATCTGCAGATTTGTCAGTTATCAACATACCATTGACCGAAGACTGCATGTGTACGAGTTGTAAATCAACACGGCTGTCAATAGTGTCTTGTAATCACAGCTCGATAACCTCGAGTGCGAAGTCATGTTCGCCAACGCAGTCAAGCAATCCTGTGGATACGGCGCTTTGCAAAACGCACATCAGTTCTGCACAAACAGAAAGCCAGTGGTTGACTGACCAACCAATCATTGAGCCTACCAGGCCGACATCTTCGGTCGTCATGTCCTCGTAGGTGGCGAACGAGGACTGGCGATGCTTCAAAACCAACACATTGCCTCGGAGCAGTCTATACTCCTCTGCACCTGCGCAGTACCTCAGGAGCGAACCGTTGACGGGCATCCTCAAGTTCTGGGCCCAATAAAAGATCGTGTAAGCGTGAGTGAACGGGAGGCCGCGCGAGGTGGGGTAACGCCTGAATGTCTTGTGGTGGACCCCGGCGAGGTCCATGTTGGAGCAACTGGCGTAGAAGTTGATGAGACAGGGCTCACTGAGCCAGTGTTCCAGATACAGAAAGCCACTCCGGTACGGGACTGTCACAATCTCGGAGTGATCATGACCGACCGCAAACAAGATACTGGACAGATGCTCGCCCGGCAACTTGATCTCGAATGAGCTAATACACGCACTTGAATGTTGGGGGGACTCCTGCTGGATGGTCCCCCCGGGTCATGGGTGCTGGGTGTGTGGGCGGCATATTTCTGAGAGTGATGAGGATGGCATGGATGTGACTCCGTCTCGATATATTTCGAGGGCCAGCACGGGATGTCGGCATAAAATACCCTGGGGGACGATGAATGAGCGTGATTCTTTGAACAAAGCATATCGGTTGCTGCGGGCAGCTGCTGTAATCAAGTACAACGTCGTCTTGTTCCCAGCCCACAAGAGACGGAACGGACTCAGGTCGACGATGTCTTACTTCCTTCTGTGACTCCGTTCGAGGCGATCGCCAATCGAGGATATCTGGTATGAGACCGGATTTGCTTTGGGTGTTGTCAAGGAGTGGCCATTGTTGTTGGCCAGTGTGAATCAATAACGAGTGATGAGTACCTCGCACGGATAGCGTGCTGGTGCTCGATTACATCTGAAGAGCCCGTATCGGGTATTGCCACGGATGTGGCCCGCTGCGTGTTATTCCAACACTCCCCCACAAACGGTACGGGGGTAATCGTAATGAAAAGAAATAGATAATCTATAAGAAATTACTTCTCTAAAAGTTTTGATGAATAGATGAATAAATGTTGTGCGTTGCTTAAATGAGGTTCTTCAAGCGGTGGACTGCACGATGCCGTGAGAAAGAACATACCCTAGATTACTTTGCTTGGCAAGGTTTCTCCAGGTCTAATGAAGCCGTTTTTCTCGTTCACGTGACTCACGTGATCCTTACGTAATCAATGGCCTCAGCTAGTTACTTATAAGTACGAGCGTGACTTGCATTCGAAAACGAGAAATATGGAGACTGGGCGCCATACGACTCTGATGTGGTGCACCGAGTTCTTGAACCTACTCGCAAATGGACAATCACGGTTCGCGTTCTTATCGCCAACTAGACTCGGAGCCACGCACGTTCCGTATCACTCCAATGTCCGCTCCAACACTATGCTCCATCCTTCCGGGTCGCACATTTCGACTGTCGTGTAATATGTGGACGGTGCACGTTCGAAATGCTTTGGGATGATCTAGAGTGTCTAACACCCTCACCACACTCAGTACTTAGCTCAGGGAGATGTCATCATTGTCGCAGGGGACATCACTCATGACCTTGTTTCCTGTCGTCTCGGTACATCTCGCGCAAGAGTAAGCGTTCGTCATGACTTTGGTCATGTCCATAATCCATACATGCCACGTGAACCTTATATTCTCACCATCTCTCGATTCCTGCCATGCACACAAATCCGCATCCACGACGATCACATACACTTTCTTCAACACGTTGTCAATAAGTTGTTTCCTTTCCATCTCTCCTCCATTGTATTTCTCATCTGCCTCGATAGTTGCATCGAGCACGAACTCGGTGACCTACGATGGCTTGCTAGAGATGGCCCAGTACCGCCTCATCTCCTACGAGGTGAAGCCACTCCCGTCCGTCGTAGGATTGCTGCCCTTGAACGCTTGATCAGATCGTATGTTGACAAAGAACCCGTCTGATAGTGTCTTGTTTTCCATTTATGTTCTCAGCATGTCCAAGTCTGTTATCCCACCACTCCCCAAGCCGGCCCTTTTTTTCCCCCTGCTGCAGGTTTTTTTTTCCTAGGTCGTCTATCTACTTTGCATGAACCCGTATATGTTTCGCACCTGTGTATCATATCATTGTGACCGCGAGTGTTCAATTGTACTTCATCTGCACCCGTACTACTCACCAAGCAAGGTCTCTGCTGATGAAGGTGGCAGTTCTCGAGTTATTTACTAGGTACCTTATTCATTACGAGCGTATCGACTGTACATTGTACATGCAGACCCTTGGTCTGAAGAATATTCTCGAGTAAAGAGTCGTGTCCGGACTAGCCTCAGGAGGCTGATGCTAGTACCAGGACTAGAAATGACGAAAACAAACAAACACTGCTGTTCCTCCGCATTGTCCATCCCTTGGGGTACCGCCGCGACTGCGACATTGTGCTGCTCCCTTGATCTCGCCGCTAGCGCTCATCCGTGTGGGCAGCCGGATGCTCCGACACGGGCAATGGGCATCGTCCGATTCGTCCCTGAGACAGGCGTCACATATACAGTATGATTTGCTCGCCATGCTCGCCGCGATCATCGGGGAGTACCCCAGTAGTAGGCCAAGCGCCGTGCTCAACTCCGGCGGTTCTCACCGATCATCCGCAGATGCCGGTGCTTCTTTGATAGTGCAGCTTATGTTTGTTGTCCGAAATTTGAACCTTGGGGATAAATCCAGCGTGCTCTCCCCTCACGTCCTTCTTCCTTCCCTTTCATTCGCACCACCTCATTCCCCTTCTCTCTTTGAGTTCCCTATCCACCTCCCAAATCATCGATTCCGCTCTCTTTTGGAACGCGTCGTGTGTGCGTCGGTCACGTGCTAGTAACGAAAAATCAACATATCCAACAAAGGCAGTGATGTAGCAACTACGCCCTCGCAGTCCATCCGTCGTCTCCACAGCTATTCAAACGTTAACTACTAGTCATAAGTGTAAATGGGACAATCTAAGTCCACTCTCCGCTCTCCAGTCCTCCGCCCGACAGTTGCTATGCCGAGTGAGTAGCGTTCTCTTATCATCCAACGATTTTCAATACATTAATCGATTGGCTTGTTCCGTCTCAATGAAAGTTCAATTCTATGTCCTTTGTGATAACGAGCTGGCGCGTGCTTCAGTCAACGTTGGCAACAACCTCGTCGAGTTGTTTATGAGTCTTCAAGAAGACCCCACCATGTCTCGGATCATCCCTGCTAAGGTTATGTGGGGTGATTGTATGTTCTACAAGTTGAAAAAGCCTGTCCTATTCGCCCAGCCAAAGCTCCAGGAGCGTAACGCATTCCTACATCAGGCCAAACAGAAATGCAAGGACGTGGAGAACAAGTCACATGTTGAACCCACAACAACCACAGTTCGCCAGTTGGCAGAACAATTCTCCCCTCACCACGCTTATTTAGTCATCGAACTTCCTGACCGTAAGTGATACAGTTGTTCAGGCTCTGCGAGTTCATGCCGACAATTACATTACCTTTCAGCGTCCCTGCAGTTCAAAAATGCGACCGAAGAATTGAGGCAGAATCACGGCGCATTGTTCGAATGTCTACGGATAAGTGTCAGGCATCTCGGGTCGTGGGGTGTGGTAGACGTAGGAGAGAATCAGAAAGGTGGCGCATTCACGGAGGACATCGCCGGGCTACCATCTATGTTCAAGGTCGTTCAGGACGCTCTGGAAAGGCCGCGCTTCTACAAGGTACGCACTATATCTTCCAATATTCTCGACGCTAACCTCAGATCGTACAGGCAAGTGATGTCCACGGCGACAAGGACTACGAAGTTGCACGGGATCGGTACCAGAAACTGTTTGAACGTGTTTTTACGCCTGTCGAAACTGAATCACCTACATTGGTCGAATACCGGGAGTTTGCAGCGTTCTATAACCTTCTCCGAGGTTTTGATGAGGATGTGTTGAGGATCGCCGGCCACGGGATTTCTTCATCTTTCAGGGCCAGCAACTTCGCCGTGCACTTTGTCTATCCCCCGTTTTTCTCCCTCTTTTCTCACCGTTTTGAGTACCGTCAGTAAGTACCTCTGCGTGTTTCTTTTTTGTTACCACCAATAATACCACAGGGACACCTCATGGGGTTTCCCGATCTTTGTGGAAACCACAAATCCCCCGAACACCTTTCGAAAAGTAGTGCCCAGAAGTGATTGCATGGTCGTCTCTCCTCAATTTCGAATTCCGTTCGTCATCTGTGAAGTCATTTCGGATAGGCATGAGCACGATCGCTCCAGAATGCTCATTCAGGCGGTTGCACTTGCGCGTACTGGACAATTCCTCCTACGACCCACCTCGAAGAAGAAATTCTTCGTGGTGGCCATCTATGTGGACGCCGATATGGTTGCATCTCGATATATTGTAATGGAAGTTGGAGATGGCGACGCTTGTAATGACCGTAAACCGGTTAGTGACCATGACTGTGTTGAGTGATTACTAAAATGGGTGCACAGGTGTCTATTCATCGGAAAGAGTTTGACCTCAGAAAAAAGGACGAGCAGGTGGATTTTCTGCGAGAGATGTATAATCTTGTGACACAGATTGATGTGCTGTCGAGAGAGTTAGCTCCTTCCAAGCAGGAGTACCTACATGAAATTTATATGGCCGCGAGTAAAGTCATGTCGCTCTCCAACAAAGACCAAACACAGACAATGGACGACACCACCATGCACTCGATCACTGAGGATTCTATGAGGACCGGGGGATTACAAGACGAAGATGATCTCGGCGTTTTTAAGGCCGAAGATATCCAAGACATTTTGTGCCAGATGAATTCCGAGATCGAATTCATCCCATACGGGGTAGGAGTTCCCGTTGTCCGCAGTGACATTCATACTGATGCTTGCTCCAGCATCCCCACCTTGCCGTGGTAGTGAAGAAGGCTGGAGGCGAGCGTGGGTACCTCAAGTTCGTCGAACATGATAAGGAGATCAAGATACTAAAATATCTCGCTGCGATCCGGTCACCGTCAAATCACACAATCTCTGGTGTCCAGTTCTGGCCTGTGGAAGGGGGCACTGTGATCTCGATGCCTGTCGCTGGCGGATGGCTGACATCATTGAAGAATCGTAACGAACACCTGTGGTCCGTGGCGCTGCAGCTTGTCGAAGCAGTCGCGTTCATGCATGAACATAACGTTGCCCACATGGACCTAAAGCCGCACAACGTCATCATCCCGCCCGAAGGGGGGCGTCTGTCCATCATCGATTTCAGTGTCTCCATTCATGTCCGTAGCGTAGACGCTACGTACAGGGGGATTGTCGGTACGGAAGACTATGTTGCTCCGGAAGTTCGCGAGGGACAGTACAAACCGATGCTGGCCGATCTGTGGAGCTGCGGCAGGGTGTTAGAAGAGTTTTGTGCCGGCTGTCACCCCTCGGAAGATTGCGCGACGCTTCTCCAGATATCCAGACAACTTATGCACCGGGATCCGGAGGCACGCCCGAAGATGTCTGCTGTACTGGAGTGGATGGCTCTGACAAAGCGAGAGGACAATACTGTGTCACACACAAGACCGTATGTCAAGGTCTGTTATGGTTTTGCATCGAGTTGACAATTGTCAATGTAGAGTTTTCCCCATGGTACATACACCTGCGCATCAACATTCCCTTCTCTCGTTATCAGTGATATCAGCCGTTGCCGGATGGATTGGGGATGTGAGGGGTCAGTCGACAGGTCGCCTCGCCTGAAACCCTTATTCCCCTCTTCTTGCCTAGCATATGTTCCATGCGTTTCTGCTTTTCCACAACCACTTTCTTTCTCTTGAATAGGGTAGGTTATTGCAGCGTGTTTCAAATGAAGCACCCAGGTGCACCTTGCAACTCGTATTGGACTTGCCAGTAACAAAGGGGTAATGTTTCATGAATACTTTGTATCAACAACAGAGTCGCAGTCTATGATTTGTCCCATGCTCTTGACTTCGTTCCTTTGCCTCGGCATGGGTTATGACTGGAATGCGTATATCCGCCGCCCTCATGTCGCTCTCACTCGGACCTCCAAGTCAAGTAGGTGATCGTCCTATGAACCTGTAATCTGAAACTCGTTTCACATGCTATTTTTACGATTTCTCCCATTGAGCGACGATGCCGAGGTAGGAACGTTTATGCGCTGATCTCCATAGCAGCCTGAGGGACAACGATCCTCTTGATGATCTTCCGGCCTTTAACAGGATGTGTCGAGGTACGATCTCGCAGTGCATCACATGAAAACGCCACCAACCTTTCCAACATGTACCTGACGGGTTCAAATCAAGCAACTTTGATCGTATGATTTCTTGCCCGCCAATATGGAATATGTTGACGTGGGGGACATATTGTCATTAGATTTCCACAGTGGCTTCTCACTTTTTCCCGTCGGATTCGGGCCAATCCGTCCTTCTGTTGCTACACGCGATGGCGTAAGGATCAGCAAAGGAAATTGTGCCCGGAAGGCATATAAAGGGTGGGAGGTGTAACAACGTTTTGGACGGTCGACACTTTACACCTCTCCTTCCACTGGCATACTATCG
>JBBPSC010000874.1:0-13370 GCA_038093395.1 Baorangia bicolor
TCTAGTTCTTCTGGTCTTTTCCTCTCAAAGGTCCCAGTTGGAGTACTCCCCATCCTTCATCTTTTCTCTTAACGTCTTAGCCTTTCTTTGTGCAACCTTTGAGCTTATAGCTTTGAGAGTTGTTTCATTAGAACTAGACTACCCTCTACTCATCCTTGCACATACCTTGACGCTACTGTCACAAGTGCATCTTTCAAGTTCAAGAATCAGTCACTCGCTCATGAAGTAATTGGAGCAGTGCCGATTGACTTTCACCAAACCCTTGCTAACTGGCCATCGGTCACCCTTGAGCGTTATATCGCTGACATCCGTCGGTTGGGCTCCCAGCGCAGAGCAGCTAGAGTACCACACCCTTCGGAGGTAGTAGACATAGATGAGTGGGCCGTGGAGCAAGAAGCTCACGCAGCAGTCAGGCAGCTGTCATCGGAGGACGAGCCACAGGGTGTGAGAAGTCCACCACGATATGAAACACCATCAAGCATTGGATCGCACATTTTAGCCGCCAACTTAAGACTATCCGACTATTGTTTCACAAGTGACGAGGAGATAAACCTCACCATCTTACAAGCATTCACATTGGGCATCCTAGACGCCTTCAGCAGAAGGATCAGCACCCCGCTCCAGGATTATCAGAGCACAGAGGTCAACCCCAATGACCACATGTGTTACGGGTCTACATTTTTCACCCTTCACATATGCACTTTTCTGATCTTATCTTATCTTATCGCGTCACGTGATCCACAAAGATCTAATCATCTATCTTATCGTGAACACTCTACTTACTGATTCATGGACTTAGTCGTTTCTAGTGCAAAGCTGCTTAGTCAGCAGGACACTCTTCACACAGATCTAAGATCCCCTTACCCTGTCACGGAGTTCACCTGTTCACTTCATCTCCATGCCGGCTATTATTACGTATGCTTCTCTTCCATTTGATGTGCATGCGCATCACGCATGTTATGCTTCTCTTCTCTTCCATTCTGCCACACCGCGTGTTGGCCTCATGCTATGCTTCTATGCTCCATTCCATTCCCACACATGCGGACAAAGCATTGCATATCGTAGATACAGTGTCAATACTGGTAAACACTGTTGTAGTATATAAACCCCCAATGCAACGCCAGAGAACTCCAGTCTAGTTCTTCTGGTCTTTTCCCCTCAAGGGTCCCAGTTGTAGTACTCCACCTCCTCCTCTTTTCTCATACAAGTCTTAGCCTTTCCTCTGTGCAACCTTTGAGCTTTACGCTTTGAGGGTTGTTTCAACATGCCCGCACCACTCGACTCTTGCAGTCACCAAGGTCCCCCACCAGACGCAGAACGTTTCTTGCAGGAAATCGAAGAAGAGTGTGGGCAAGCCGAAGATAAGGGAGAAGGACCTTCAGGCTTAAAAAGGAAAGCCTCGGAAGAACTGGAGGAAGCACCTCCTAGAAAGAAAGTAATCGTTCAGATCCCGCGGGTTAAGAAACCCTTACATACTATCCGCTGCGCCAAAGGAGGGGAACTTCATAACCCTTCATTCTCTACCATTGAACTCCGTCCTCGCATCTCCCTACATAAACCCAAGTACCACCCGCACTAGCTACAATGTCAGGCAGAGATATTGCATATATATTAACAGATAACACGATCCCTATGGATGAAAAGTTCGCTGCAGTTCTGGGCGAATTTAACGTCCTTAACACAAAAATCCTCGTGCTGCAAAGTGACAATGCAGCATTAGCACAACTCAATGGCAAGCTAAGAGAAAACCAAGCAAGTGGTTCTTGTGGCACCACAAAGTCCACCTCAAAGAAGATTGAAGTCTTCGCAGACCCCGGCGAGTACGATGGATCAAAAGCAAAGTTTGAGGAATGGTGGGCCAAGATCAATGCTTGGTTGCAAGTCAACATGGAGAGCATAGAACTGGGCTCGTACGAGGCAGTGGTTGCAGTCCTCTCTCATCTGAAAGGAGCAAAGGCAGGACCCTTTGCACAGACACGCCTCATGCAGGGGTGAAATTACACATGGGCCACGTGCACGATGGAAATAGAAAGCCTGTTCCGGAGCACCAACCAGCAGGACTGGGCTCAGCAGGCACTCAAGAATCTCAAACAGGGCAATATGCCCACAGATGATTATATTGTTCGGTTCCAAGCGCTCCACGCACAGGCACACATAGATGCCACTCATGCCATTGCACTCCTAGAGAGCAACACAAAGGGCAGCATCATTGCCCAGATCTCCAAGAATGGTAACCGCCGACAAACGGTAGACAGTTACCTTGCCGAAATTCACACCATCGGGACTGTGCAAGAGTCCCTCAATTTCATCATGGGCAGGACCCAACAACGTTCTAACAAGTCCCGAGACCCTGATGCCATGGACATCAGGAAGACAACATGTGGTTGCTACAATTGCGGTGGCGATCACTTTATTAAAGATTGCAAGAAACCGGTCATTAAATGTGATGACTGTAAATGGATCAGTGGGAAACACCGCGACTCATGCCATTGTGGGAAGTCCTCGGGTGGCAGGAACGCCCAAGCTGCCAAAACAGAAGAACCCGCAACCTCCTGGGAAGAGGATAAAAGCACTGATAAGAAGGGCAAGGGAAGGGACCCCGTTGCCGCCATTAAAGGAATGGGCTTCGAAGAAGCCAGGGCTTTCTTCCACGATGTGGGGGAGGCCGAAAACAAGAAACAATCAAAAAAATAAGGCACTCTTCTCACAAGTCAGGGTGTGGGAAGAGACAATTGAAAGACACTTACGTAAAGAATCGGTATGGATGTTTACAGGTAGATGAGACGTCAGCAGAGCTGATTAGTCAAGGACCTACTGAGATAGCACATATATCACCTTATGTTTCTCCCGCAGTTTCACTGCTGCACCAATCATCATCTTTGCCGACAGAGGGGCCTCGCGAAAGCAAGCTTGCCAGGGGCGTTACACCTGGGCTTAATTCCTCTAACAAAAATAAACAAAAAAATGAAGGTACACATCATAATTATGAAATCCCTGACGAAGTTTTTGTTCGCAGCTGCAAGCCAGCAAATGAAATCCTCATGAATGTTCGGGTAGCTCCCTTATCAAGAAGGGACAACCTTATGAAAGTAGAAGCCCTGCTAGACAGTGGCACTAATGCGATCTTTGTGGATAAGGCTTGGGCAGAAAAGGTCAAATTGCCCTTGATCAAACTCCGCAATTCTATTCCCATATTTAATGTTGATGGCACAAAGAATTCTGCTGGTCACATCACACATGCGGCAGACCTCATGATAGAATTCCAGGGTCACCATGAGAGGGTTCTTGCAGAAGTAACAGACCTTGGAAAGAACGTGCTTATCCTTGGATATAGCTGGTTGAAACACCACAGCCCGGAGATAGATTGGACTAAAGGAACAGTCACAATGACACATTGCCCGCGGCACTGTCACATGCTTCAGGAAAAGCCTGTCTCCGTCCGCTTAGCCAAAAAAGCGGAAATAGCCGTTCAATACCAGGTTCATGCTACAATCAAGGCACTAGAAGCCAAGGTTGCAGAACCACCAAAAGAAAAGACTCTGGAGGAACTTGTTCCAAAAGAGTACCATGAATTCCTTAAAGTATTTTCTGAAACGGAATCCGAGCACATGCCGCTTAGGAAACCATGGGATCATGCGATCAAAATGAAAGAAATGTTTAAATCACACAAGGGACATCTCATTCCCCTTTCGGTTCAGGAGCAGGAAGAAGTCTCCGCGTTCATTGATGATCAAATGAAGAAGGGTTACATAAGACCTTCTAAATCCCCCCAAACATCACCCGTGTTCTTCGTGCCGAAGAAAGATGGCAAGAAAAGAATGGTACAGGATTACCGTTACCTAAATGAACACACAGTTAAAAATAATTACCCTCTCCCCCTCATCTCCCAACTCGTCGATAAACTAAAGGGAGTTAAATTACTTATGAAAACGGATCTCCACTGGGGCTACAACAATGTCCGGATCAAAGAAGGCGATGAATGGAAAGCCGCCTTCGTTTGTTACTGCGGAGCTTACGAACCTCTCGTTATGTATTTTGGGCTATGCAATTCCCCATCCACCTTCCAAGTGATGATGAATGAAATCTTCACTGATATGGAAGACATTGTCGTCGTCTATATTGATGACATTTTAATATTCACAAAAACGGACAATGAGGCAGAACATGACAAGATCGTTATGGAAGTTCTACGCTGCCTACAAGAAAATGATTTATTCATTAAACCAGAAAAATGCAATTTTAAAGTCAACGAGGTAGATTTCCTCAGCATGATTGTCAGCAAGGACAGCATCAAAATGGATCAGTCAAAGGTGGAAGCTATTTTGAAATGGCCTACACCCACAAGTGTCAAAGGAGTTAGAAGCTTCCTAGGGTTGGCGAACTTCTACAGGAGATTCATAAAAGATTACGCACAAGTCACATGTTCAATGAATGATCTTCTAAAGAAGGATCTTGTCTTCGAATGGAAAGAAGAACAACAGTGCGCGTTTGACACGCTTAAAGAAGCATTCACTACAGCTCCCATCTTGGCATTCCCAGACAATGACTGTCAGTTCTGGTTAGAGACTGACGCCTTGGACTACGCCACAGGGGCGGTCCTATCTATTTTGAAAGAAGACAAATGGCACCCGGTTGCCTATCACTCTCACACCATGTCACCCGCAGAGCAGAACTATCCCATCTGTGATAAAGAGATGTTATCTATTATCCAATCTCTGGAGATCTGGAGACACTATCTGGAAGGAGCTAAACTCCAATTTGAAATTTGGAATGACCACGCAAACCTCCAGTATTTTATGAAATCTCAGGATTTGAACCACCGACAAGCGAGATGGGCGCAGTACCTCTCCCGGTTTAATTATGTATTTGTCTATAAGCCCGGTGCTACAAACACTAAAGCCGATGCTCTCTCTCGAAGAGAAGATCACACGCAGGGCATAGAAGATGATAACAAGGGTATCATTATGATTCCACCAGAACGTATCCAAGCTTCACAAGAAGCGGTTTTCATTCGTGATGAAGGCGAACAATTTACAAAACTCATAAAAACAGCCATGGCTCTCCTCAAAGAAGGTCACATAAAAGAACTCATGACAAAGTTCGGAGCACGCCAAGAAGATGGCTATATTAAAAAAGAAGAACGTATTTATGTACCAGATCATCAAGCATTACGTTTAAAAATAGTAAAAGCATGCCATGACTCACCCGTCACTGGTCACCCAGGCTATGAGAAAACCATTGAGCTCCTAAGTCGGAGTTACTGGTGGAACTCAATGTCTTCTTATGTCAAAGAATATGTCTCATGTTGCGATCGATGTGCACGCATGAAGGGCACAAACCAAGCCCCTTCAGGTCTCCTTCAACCTCTCACGGTTCCAGACAAGCTGTGGGAACATGTCACGGCAGATTTCACCACAGATCTGCCATTATCTAATGGATTCGACACGATCCTAGTGGTTGTTGATCGCTTCTCGAAGAAAACAGAGTTTATCGCTTGTAACAAGACGGTTACGGCGCTGGACACAGCTAAGCTCTACCTTCACCATGTGTGGAAGCAGCATGGGTTACCAAAGTCGATTGTATTGGACTGCGGACCCCAGTTCACTTCTTAGGTTATGCAAGATGTCCTAAAAAGACTAGGCATCGAATCTAAATTAAGCACCACTTTCCACCCACAAACAGACGGGAAAACAGAGTGTATGAACAGAGATCTCCAGCAGTATCTCAGATTGTTCTGTGCAGAGAGACAGAGTGATTGGGCAAATTGGCTCCCGATTGCGCAATTCTCCTATAATTCAAAGATGCAAGCGTCTTCTAAGAAAAATCCCTTCGAGGTCACATGCTCTTACCAGCTAAGGTTAGGGTTTGAGCCACGTGTTTCCAAGGCTCCAGCAGCCGAGGAGTTCACAAATGATATGGCCAAGATCCTCGAAGAAACTAAAAATAACCTTATTAAAGTGCAAGCTTGAATAAAAGAGCAAGCAGATAAACACAGGAGCGAGCCTCCTGAATATTCTATTGGAGATAAAGTTTGGTTATCTACAACCAATCTCCGCCTCACCCGAGCTTCTAGAAAGCTTACCAAAAAGTGGCTGGGCCCTTATGTCATCACAGCATTTGCTGGTCCAAATGCAGTCACTCTTAAATTACCGAGATTGATGAAGATCCACCCCACCGTGAATATCTCACGCATCAAGCCATATAAGGAAAGGCTTCCTGGTCAGAAAGCTGACAAACCAGGGCCAGTGCTAGTCACTGATGATCGTGACGATGAATACGAGGTTGATTACATCGTTGACTCTCACTTAAAAAGACGAAAACTTGAATATCTTGTTCATTGGGAAGGATATTCTGACGAAGACTGTACGTGGGAAATGGAGGCAAATCTAGCACATGCCAAAGGGGCTATCACAGATTTTCATGCCGCTCACCCCTCCGCACCCTGCAGGCTTCGAATGACAAATGTTCAATTTATAAAAATATTTACTCCTATGCCAGATTCACAAACTCAGCTTGCTGAGAAGGACGAACCTTTTGATTGCCTGGAAGTCGATCCCTAGAAGGGGGGTAGTGTTACGGGTCTACATTTTTCCCCTTCACATTTCACGTTTTATCTTATCTTATTGTGTCACGTGATCCCTTAGGATCTAATCGTCTATCTTATCATGAATGCTCACTTACATTTCATGGACTTAGAATCGTTTTGTGCAACGACTGCTTAGTCAGTCTGGACACTCGACCCTTTCACACGGATCTACGATCCACTTACACTGTCATGGTATTCACACTTCCTCATTTCATTACTGTGCCGGCTATTATTACATCATGCTTCTCTTCCATTTGATTAACATGCCCATCACACGTTGTATGCTTCTCTTCTCTTCCATTCTGCCACACAACGTGTTGGCCTCATGCTATGCTTCTATGCTTCCATTCCATTCCCATACATGTGAACAAAGCATTGCATATCGTAGATACAGTGTCAATACTGGTAAACACTGTTGTAGTATATAAACCCCCAATGCAACACCAGAGAACTCCAGTCTAGTTCTTCTGGTCTTTTCCTCTCAAAGGTCCCAGTTGGAGTACTCCCCATCCTTCATCTTTTCTCTTAACGTCTTAGCCTTTCTTTGTGCAACCTTTGAGCTTATAGCTTTGAGAGTTGTTTCACCTAACGGAACCACAGACAATGGTTTCCAACAGTATATCACCAACTTCCAGAACCTTGCCTGTAAAGCAGGAATCACTGATGAGGTCACCCTCACTGATCAATTTTCTATTGGACTAGACCAATGCCTCATTGGCATGATCCTCTCCATGTCCACCCCCCCCCACCACACTCTCCAAATGGATCAAGCAAGCCAAGATCTTCCACATGCAGAAGATGTGCATTCTTGCCCTCAGGAAGGGTCACCTTCAACCCTCATCCTCTCCTCGCCCCACAAAGGACCCCAATGCCATGGACGTTGACACTGTCACCATCACCAAACTTACTCCTGCTGATCGAGCTCGATGCATCAGAGACAAGCTTTGCTTCCATTGTCGCAAACCTGGCCACAGTGCCCTGAACTGCACCCAGTTCTCCTCCCCAAGAACCCCTCAACGCCCCCAGAACATTCGCACCATGGAAATTTCCCCTCCCAAGAAAGAAACCCCTGCCCCACCCCGCTCCCACCTCAATGAGTACGTCAACTTGCTCAAAACCTCTGGCAAAAACGAAGAAGAAATCCTTGAGGTTCTCAAGACCTGCTATGAAGAACCATTTGAAGAAATTGCCTTGGTATCCCTGGCACGCATCCAGAAGGCACAGGATTTTTGAGAAGGGAAGCCACCTCAACGTCTCCTTCCCTTAAAATGAACCATGTACTTGTAGCACCCATGAATGACAGAACCTTGCATCTTCCCATCTCGCTACAAGAAAAGAACCAAACCGTCAAAACCACCACCCTCATTGACTCCAGTGCAACTGGAAACTTCATCAACTCTCGACTTTTATCCCCAGGAAACTTCAAAACCTCACCACTCCCTAGCCCCATCATTGCTTACAACGTCGATGGAACCCCCAATCAAAAGGGAACCATCAAAAACAACGCCCTCATGCCCATCTATTCCAACTCATTCTTGGACACTGAAAGACTCATGATCACTCATCTCAGTCATCCCCAGGTTATACTCAGAATGCCTTGGCTCCAGAAATGGAACCCTCGGATCAACTGGAAGCACTTCACCCTTGACATCGACCCCATTACTCCCAAAGAACCCCTTTACCCCAACTGGTTTAACCCCAACCCTGACCACAAAATCACCACCCTGTTTGCTCAAAGGTATCCCCAAGGGGTTGAGAGGTCTCTTCGTGAGTATCCTCCCTCGAACAGAACCAATGAGGAACATATCAACAAGGTCACCATATCCACCCAACTTAACATCACTGAAAAACCTAAGGAAGTGTCCATCCCTGACTTTTGCAAGGACTACGCCAATGTTTTCTCTGAAGCAATTGTTACGCAAAGCGTACCAAAGAAGTCTCGTTCAACAGGAATACTCCACAGGCGATGCTCATGAAGAGACTGACGTCTGGGGAGCTGCGAGGATAACGAGATACTAAGACAAGGGAGCCTCAGGGAGACTAACAGGGAAGCCCAGGGGTGCTGGGTCTTTATACAAGGATGCCTAGGGTTGCTAGGTCTTGGACGAGAAAAGAAGCGTCGACAAAGAGTCACGCTTAGAGACGAGGACAAGGACTTAGGAGTGGAAGCTGATCTTCCAGGGGACTCAAGAAGGTATGCTTGTTAAGCGTAGATCAAGAATGGGGAATACAAGCGATGCGGTAGAGGTTTAAATAAAAGGAAACATGCGCACGGACCAGGCTGACTAAAGTAATGGAAACGGATGGAAGCAGATGGAATACTCGTCGTCATGAGAGAGGCGACTGCGGAGGAAGATAAGTCCATGTAAGGGATTAAGGGAACAAGTAGGTGATGATAACATCAGAGGGGTCAGCGAGGATCAAGGAAGCAGAAGTGATGGAAGCCGACCTACTGCGCCATGTACGAGTGACGAGTCGAGACGTAACAAGGTAAATAGATCGATAAAGAGGGAAAAATGTAACACTTAGGGGAGGGGGATGATGGTTTGACTGGGCACTCAATGGTATCATGGGGTTCCTTTGAAGTTGAGGGTGTGAACATGGTGGGCATCACTGCATGCATGGTTTCTGATGCTTGAATCAAATATTAGTGTGTGCAGTGATACAGATGTCTGCCAACTGTTACGATTTTCTTCCTTTCCCCTCATCTTCTTCTTTTCACCCATCGCCCCCTTACCTATACCTGGTGCGGTCAGTCAGCTTCCATCTCTTCCGCTGTTCTTACCATCCTCACTGACCCTTCCAACTTCACCTTTATCTCACTCTTACCTTGAACACCTTCTCTTGGACTTATTTATCTTCTTGCCACTTCTCTCACAATGGCCAGTGTTCCAACCTTCCATCACATTCTCTCTTGTTTGTTTCCTTATGAGGAGCAGGGTCCGTGCACACTTATCTCTCTTATATAAACCTATACTGCTTCGTTTGTACCTCTTATTCTTGATCTGTGCTATACAAGCCTACCTTCTTGAATCACCCAGAAGTTAAGCTTTCTCTCCTAAGCTCTTGTCCTTGTCTCCAAGCATGACTCATCATCGATGCTCTCCTCCTCGTCCAAGACCTAGTAATCCTAGGCATCATCATACAAATCCCAGCACCTGAAACAACCCAAAAGACACGAAGTCCCAAGGTTACACTAAAACAGTTAAACTCATGGAAAGGTGGAGAGGAGGCTGATGAGGCTACTCTGATCTTTATGGGAAAAAGACCAAGAGAACTAGACTGAGTTCTCTGGCCGTTGCATTCGAGCTTATATACTACATGGGTGTGTACACCTGTGTACGCCTAATCTACTGATATAGGGGAACATGTGCATAATGTATGGTGTGGCAGCATAGCCATAGAATGGAACCGAAGCATAACATGTTGACCACATGAGGATGTGGCAGAATGGAAGATGAGAAGCATGGCATGTGTACAATGCACGTAGAATGGAAACATAGTGTTGAGAGCACAGACATATAGGCATACACTCTGTAAGCAAGCCGCTCTCAGCCTAGTTGGAGTAAGGAATAAAAAGACTCAGATTGAATTGGGGTATATAAGATCAGGTAGATTGTCTGAGTCTGAATCTTATCTTTTCACACACCACCATCAGATCAGCCCTTATAGGGCCTAGCCTGTGTATCAACTGTCACCAGCCTCTGCTACATATTACATTACCACTGCTAAGAGGTTATGAGCCCTGGCTTGTGCCATTAGACAGTCGCATCCATATGAATACTTTCTTGCATAAGTGCATTACTAAACAATGATGACAAATCTCAGTGGAGCGAGCCCTATATCACCCTCCATTGATGAGGTTGTAGATGTTCCCATGCAGATTGATGAGCATGTGACCACTTCATTTTCACTGACCCACGGCCCAGTCCATGTTGTAGATGGTGTCCAACAGAGACCTACATTAGGTACACTGTCTACTCCTAAGATTGAGAAACTGCATGATGATAACTGGCTCGTGTGGAAAACCTGCATGAGTACAGTTTTGTGCAGGTATGGTGTGCTCGAAGTCATGCTTGGCATGATGACTAAGCCAGATGACATCGAGAGCGCATCCATATGGGAAGGCCGAGACCTGATTGCCCAAGAGTTGATTATGATCAACGTTAAGGACGAACAGATCATACATATCAATGATTGTATGTCATCAGCCAACATGTGGGCCA
The DNA here is from genome assembly GCA_038093395.1 of Baorangia bicolor. Classification (NCBI taxonomy): domain Eukaryota; kingdom Fungi; phylum Basidiomycota; class Agaricomycetes; order Boletales; family Boletaceae; genus Baorangia; species Baorangia bicolor. The sequence continues at coordinate 10,813 of JBBPSC010000874.1, forward strand.
ATTTAAGGACTGTTCATGAGCCACAAGGATTGCAATCCCTCATCTTGATGAAGAAAATGCTCTATAGTACTCAGGCCCCAGAGGGTGCCGAGATACCAGAGCATATTAACGAGATGAAGCGATTAGCTAATCAGTTGAAATTAGCGGGCTGTGCTCTCAATGACAACGAGTTTAAGGTCATTCTGGTATCGTCATTTTCCCCATCCTGGGAGGGGTTCACTACCTCATTCCTCAGGTATCATGGTGGAAGTGAGATAAACAAAGCTATGCTACAGATGACCATACAACAACTCATATCAATTCTATGCAAGGAACATAGATGACGAAAAGAGAGAGCCGATGGGAAAATGGTCACTTATGCAAGCAAGATCAAAGCCAGTCCATTGGTACAAAAGAAGATTAAGAAGCTGTGTGAAATATGTGGACTTTCAAACCATGTCACTGCGGATTGCTGCCACAAGGGAAAACCCAAATGTAGTATCTGTGGTAAGTTCAGCCACACTAAAAAGGAGTGTTGGTGGAACCCCAAGAATTGAGGCAAGGGGCAAGTGACTAAAAACAGTCAGGCTGATGTAAAGCCAAGCCGTAAGGGAAAAGAGTGTGCTAATATAGGAAAAGAGCCTACTAGCGATGATGATGATGATGATGAGGTAGAAAAGGCCTTTGTTACTGATGTACCTATGAATGAGAATGATGAGGCTGATTTTTTGGCTTACCCATGGATTGCTGATTCAGCTGCAACATCACACATATGCACAGAACGCGATGCATTTATGGATTATAAACCTATGCCCTCAAAAGAAACTATGGGATTGGGCAATAAAATTACCACTGCATATGGATGAGGCACGGTTGTCATTGATAGCCAAATTGCTGATCATTTGCTCCACTTATGCCTACCAAACATGTTATATGTCCTTGAGGCACGTGAGAATCTTATATCCCTAGGACATATAGATGTGGTTGGAGGACAAACAATTTGTGGTAACAACAAAATGGAGATCCAGGATGCAAATCATCGTGTAATTGCACAAGGCATTTGTAGATAACATTTGTACTATCTACACGCTACTACACATATGCCTGCTGAACAGGCAGACTTAAGTGTTAAAATAAAAAGCACTTATACATGGGAGGAATGGCATTGTCGTCTAGGACATATTAGTGTATCCGGACTTGATTGGTTACATAGTAAAAATCTAGTCGACGGATTCTCCATTGCAGATAGTCTGCAAGATTTTGATTGTGAGGCCTACATTAAGGCCAAGCAAACATGAACACCGATCCCTAAAAAGGCAAGCCACTGGGATCAATCACCTGGTGAGCTGACACATACTGATGTTTGGGGACCCGCCTGGTTGTCCTCACTCAAAGGGTATAAATATTACATATCATTTATTGATGACGTGTCCCATAGAGGAACCCTCTACTATATGAAAACAAAAACAGAGGTACCAGATAAGGTGAGACAGTATATTAATACTATCACACAACAGAAGGGAATAATTCCCAGAGTGCTACGAGCCAACAATGGCTGTGAGTATATTAATAACGATCTCATCACGTGGTGCCAAACCCAGGATCTCGAGCTGCAGACTACTGCACCTTATTCACCTGAGCAAAATGGAATTGCAGAAAGGTACAATAGAACTATTGTAGAATTGGCCCGAGCAATCTTGTCTGCTCGAGGCCTACCGCTTTTCTTATGGCCTGAAGCAATGACTTATGCAACTTATGTTTATAACCAGGCATTCACACGTGCATTGCCTGATGTAACACCACACCAAAAATGGACAAGTGAGCAACCAGACATATCACATGTTCAGGAATTCAGATGTCCCATTTGGATTCTCAATGAGGACCTAAATCCGTCCAAGCTTGCACCTAAGTCTTTCAAATATATATTTGTAGGCTATGAAGATGGCCTAAAAGCTGTTAGGTACTATAATGGTTGTACATGTTCCATTAAAGTATCACGTAATTACCGTTTCCCACTTCATGGCTCACCTGATTTGGAATACCCAAATGTGGTATCTCTGACACAGCTTGAAGGGGAGTTAAGGGAAACAACGGGCAAGCTTCCCTCCGATACTGCTCATTCTATGAAAAGAAAATTTATTTCTGATGAGCCTACAAAAAGGAGTGTACAACAAAAGATAGTACACAGCTATAGTAAACTTAATGACCCATTATTGGCACTTAGTGAAGTTTCAGACTCCGATGATTTGGATGATGAGGTGCCTGTCAGTGTACCAAAACTTACATCAGCCGATCGGGTATACTTAGCCTTCAATGAGACTGATCTGGGACATAAAGATCCCAAGTGTTACGGGTCTTACTTTTTCACCCTTCACATGTTCACTTTTTCTGATCTTATCTTATCTTATCGCGTCACGTGATCCATAAGGATCTAATCATCTATCTTATCGTAAACGCTCTACTTACTGATTCATGGACTTAGTCGTTTCTAGTGCAAAGCTGCTTAGTCAGCAGGACACTCTTCACACGGATCTAAGATCCCCTTACCCTGTCACGGAGTTCACCTTTTCACTTCATCT
>JBBPSC010000875.1:0-13363 GCA_038093395.1 Baorangia bicolor
TGTAGTATATAAGACCTGAATGCAACGCCAGAGAACTCCAGTCTAGTTCTTCTGGTCTTTTCCTCTCATTGAGGTCCCAGTTGGAGTACTCCTTTCCTCCTCTTCACTCATAAAGTCTTAGCCTTTCTTTCTGTGCAACCTTTGAGCTTCACGCTTTGAGAGTTGTTTCATTTCCAACCCTATCATCACCTATAACGTTGATGGAACTCCCAACCAGAAAGGAACCATCAAAAACAATGCCCTCATTTCCATCTATTCCAGCTCATTTTCGGACACCGAAAGACTCATGGTAACTCATCTTAGTCACCCCCAGGTTATACTCGGAATGCCCTGGCTCCAGAAATGGAACCCTCGGATCAACTGGAAGCACTTTACCCTCAAGAACCCCTCTACCCCAATTGGTTTGACCCCGATCCTGACCATGAAATTGCCACTTTGTTCGCCCAACGGTATCCCCAAGGGGTTGAGTGGTCTCCTCGTGAGTATCCTCCCTCGAACAAAACCGAAGGGGAACACATCAACAAGGTCACCATATCCACCCAACTCAACATCGCGGAGAAACCTAAGGAAGTATCCATCCCAGACTTTTGCAACGACTACGCCAATGTATTCTTGGAAGCCATGCACTCCCAACTTCCCCCACACCGATCATTCAACCACTCCATTGAGCTTAGAGACACTTTCACTCCCAAGGTGGCCAAGGTGTATCCCCTTAATCCAGCTGAAAAGGAAGCTTGCAAGGCTTTCATCGAAGAACATCTGAAAACTGGTTGCATTGTCCCTTCTAAGTCTCCCCAGGCCTCCCCCTTCTTCTTTGTTCCCAAAAGTGATGGATCACTCCAACCCTGCCAGGATTATCGGTACCTCAACTCTCACATTGTCTGGAACGCCTACCCTTTACCTCTTATACCCGAGCTCATTGATGACATGAGAGACGCCACCTACTTCACCAAGTTTGATATCCAATGGGGATATAACAATATTCACATCAAAGAAGAAGACCAGTGAAAAGCCGCCTTCATCACCCCCCTTGGCCTTTTTGAACCCACAGTCATGTTTTTCGGCTTTTGCAACGCCCCCAGTACCTTCCAAGCCTTCATGAACCACAACTTTGCTGACATGATCGCGGAGCACTGGCTCAAAATCTACATGGATGACATAGGCATTGCTATCACGGGCTCTCTTTTCCTTCATCATGAACGCACTTGTCGCGTTCTTCAACGTCTTTGGAAACTCAAACTTTCCCTGAAGATCTCCAAATGTGCCTTTGATGCCCCCACCATGGAATATCTAGGCCTCATTATCAGCCAGGGACTTGTTCGCATGGATCCAAAGAAACTCTCCACCATCGCTGACTGGAAACCCCCTACCTCAGTCAAAGGGGTGCGATCCTTCCTCAGGTTCGCCAACTTCTATTGGAAGTTCATTCCCAATTACTCCAACATTGTCTCCCCTTTAACTTTCCTCACCCAAAAGGACGAGAAATGGGCCTGGACTCCTCTCCAACAGAAAGCCTTTGATACTCTTCGAAATGTCTTTTGCACCACCCCAGTCCTCGCCATCCCTGATGTCGCCAAACCCTTCTTTGTCATGACGGATGCCTCCCTCCTTGCGGCCAGGGCGGTTCTCATGCAACTTGATCCAAATGGTGACAAAAAGCCCACGGCTTACTTCTCTAAGACCTTCTCCTTGGTGGAACGAAACTATGACATCTACGACAGGGAACTTCTTGCTGTCATCTATGCCCTCGATGAATGGAAACACTATCTCCAAGGCACCCCCCACCTGGTCACAATCATCACTGACCATAAAAACCTCTCCTACATCCGAGATCCTCACAAACTATCTCATCGCCAAGCCCAATGGGCCCTCTTTCTCCAAGACTTTGACATTGTCTGGGCTATTATCCCAGGCTCACAAATGGGCCCTGCCAATGCCCTCTCTTGAAAAGACGAGGTGGACACCTCCTCTGACAATGCAGACTGTGCCATCCTCCCCGACCCAGTCGTCATTAATGCCCTTGACCTCACCCTTGCACGACACATCAAATCCTCCACCACCTCTGACCCCTTTGTATTTAAGGCTCTGGCTGTCCTCGATGAAGGCTCTCCTCTCTTCACCTGAGCCTCCCTAAACAATTGGACCTTCGACAACGGTCATCTTTACTTCAAAGGTCGCATGTATGTTCCTCCCACTGCTCGCTCCGCTCTCCTCCACTCCATCCACTCCTTCCTGCTTTCGGGGCACATGGGCATCTTTCACACTAAGTCCATCCTCGAGCGCGACTTCTGGTGGCCAGGTCTCTCATTCTTTGTGAAACATTTCATCGATGGCTGTGCGGCTTGCCAGCAAAACAAGGTGAACACCCATCCGACTGTTCCCCTGCTCTCCCCAATCCCCTCCTCCCACTCCCTTCCCTTCAAACAACTCTCCATTGATCTCATCACTGATCTCCCTGTCTCCCACTCCCACGACTCTATTCTGGTCATAGTAGACCATGGCCTTACGAAGGGGGTAATTCTCACTCCTTGTTCTAAAACCATCGATGCCGCAGGAGTTGCACAAATATTTTTTGACCATGTGTTCAAAAGATTTGGCCTCCATGAAACCCTCATCTCTGATCGGGGCCCACAGTTCGCCTCCGCCTTTGCTAGAGAACTAGCCTGCCTCTTGAAGTACGATGTCCGTCTCTCCACAGCCTACCACCCCCAGACAGACGGACAAACGGAATAAACCAATCAGGAATTAGAAACCTATCTCTGGATCTTTTGCGCCAACAACCCCTCCTCCTGGGCCTCTTCCCTTACAGCAGCCGAATTCCACCACAACTCCGCCCCCCACAGCTCCACCAAGAAATCCCCATTCTCCCTCCTCTACGGTTATGAACCTCATTCCTATCCCCCTCTGGGAAAGACCTTCCTCCCTGCCCTAGAAAACTGCCTCTCTTCCCTGGACGAAGCTCGTAAGGAAGCCCTTGCAGCACATGATTCTGCTTGCAAGGCAATGACGTCCAGATCAGTCCGTCGCTTCTCCCCCTGGAAAGTGGAAAATAAGGTGTGGTTAGAAGCCTCTCATCTCCACCTTCATTATCCATCCAGGAAACTCGCACCCAAGCAACATGGCCCCTTTGAAATCATGCAGGTACTATCCCCCCTCACCTACCGACTCCGCCTCCCTCCCACATGGAAAATCCATGATGTCTTCCACGCCTCATTACTCTCCCCTTATCACTCCACCGAAACGCATGGTCCCGCCTTCTCTTCTCCCCCTCCTGACGTTATAGATAACGAAGAAGAGTATGAAGTAGAGGCCATCATCTCCCACAAAGGCCCAACTAACCGCCGCTTGTTCCTGACTGCATGGAAAGGATACCCCTCGTCTGAAAATACCTGGGAACCAGCTTCCAATCTCCACCATTCCGCCACCCTCCTCGCCGCTTATAAGAAGAGACATTGACTATAAAAAGAGAAGTCCCCAGATGTTTTATCTCGGCCCTCCTCGCTTATATCCACTCAACTTCTCCACCAACCCTATGATAGAAATCCTCCCCTTCATCCTCATCTTCCTTTTCCTGGTTATTGGACTTTCCATCCATTGCACTCACTCCTCTTATTCAAGCCCTACCCTTCTTATCATTTCTGCCGTCTTCTTTGTTGTCCTCCTCATTCACCTCATTCGCACCCTTGTTTAAATGGTTAGTTTATGATCTTTGACTTCATCCTCACCCAATATGCCTTCCTCCTTGTCTGCAACTCCCTCTTCCTTGCCCTCCGCTTCGTCTACTTCCTCTATTCCTTTGCATACTTGTTCGGTCTATCCCTCTCTATTGCCCGAATTCATGCAACACATGCTATTCACCGCCATTATAGACACTCCCCACCTTCTCCTCACCATTGAAAACAACCCTTTATACAGTGAGGACACTGTCTCTCATGCCCTCATTTGCACCCTTCATGGGATTTCCCGTACGCAGCGTATCCTTAATCTCTCCTTAACTATTGATCAGGCCCTACACTACTCAATCTTTGACCTCTCTCCTCCTCTCTTTGATGCCCTTTACGCTCACGGCTTCTCTGCCTTCATCACTTCACTTCCCCCAGCCGTGATTTATCCAATTTTCTGTCCAGTTTTCCTTGCTCTTTCCCCTGAACAACGTACTTTTTACCTTGAACAGTTAAACCACCCTTCTCTCTCCAGAACCCCCTTGCCTGAAGAAGCTCCTGACTCTTCACTTGCCTCACGACTATCCTCTCCTCCTCCCACAACCACTGCTGGTCCTGCCGAAGCCAACGATGATGAAGATATCATTCCAGTTCCTCATAGGGAACCCACTGTCTTTCATCCTCCCCATGGGAAACACATTTTATCCTCCCCTACTCAAGTCATTCCCCCATCCGATCAACTCCCTATTTTTCGAGCGTCTCCCATCACGGAGTGTTTTCACTGCTTCGGTCGAGGTCATATCAAACAAGATTGCCTGTATTTCTCTTGTCCCCACTGCCACCAGCCTGCCCCAGGCCACCTTGCCCGCTCTTGCCTCACCATCCAATGCGACGCCTGTCAAAACTAGGGTCATTCTGATTGATACTGCCCCCATCGCAACTGTGCAGTGTGTAAACAGGCAGGACACGTGGCGGATGATTGCCCTTTCAACCTCCTCTCCCCTTCTCAGCAGCAGGCCATCTATGGAGGACCTTCTATCCCCGCTGTTTAACAGAAGAAGAAGAGAGAGCCAAGTCATTGAGCCAGGAGCTCAATTGTATGCAGGGGGTAATGTTACAGTTTTCTTTCTTGCTTCTTCTCGCCTTCTTCTTTGTGTACATCGTTCCCTTACTCGTACTTGGCGCGGTCGGTCAGCTTCCATTTCTTCTGCTCTTCTCATCATCCTCGCTGACCCTTCTGACTATACCTTTGTTTCTCTCTTACCTTAAACATCTTTCCTTGGACTTACTCATCTCCTTGCCGTTTCTCTTACAATGGCCCGTGTTCCCTCAACCTTCCATCATATTCTCTCTCCTTCATTTCCTTATGAGGAGCCTGGTCTGTGCGCACTTATAGTCCTTATATAAACTTACACTGCTCCTCTGTACTTCCTTATTCTTGATCTACGCAATACAAGCCTATCCTCTTGAATCACTCAGAAGTCTAGCTTCCTCTCCCAGCTCTTGCTCTCGTCCCTCAGTGTGACTCATCGTCAATGCTTCTCTCCTCATCCAAGACCTAGTAACCCTAGGCATCATCGTATAAAGCCCCAGCACCCCTGGGCATCTTCGTTAGTCTCTTCTGAGACTCCCTTCGTCCCAACATCTCATTATCCTTGCAGCTCCTCAGACGTTGGTCTCTTCGTGAGCATTGCCTGTTGAGTATCCTCGTTGAACGAGACCTCTTTGATACGCTTCGTGTAACAGCCAACACGCTGTGTGGCAGAATGGAAGATGAGAAGCATACAACGTGTTATGGGCATGTTAGATCAAATGAAAGAGAAGCATGATGTAATAATAGCCGGCATGGTAATGAAGTGAAAAGTGTGAATATCGTGACAGTGTAAGTGGATCATAGATCCATGTGAAAGAGTTGAGTGTCCAGACTGACTGAGCAGTCATTGCATGAAACGATTCTAAGTCCATGAAATGTAAGTGAGCGTTCACAATAAGATAGATGATTAGATCCTAAGGGATCATGTGACACGATAAGATAAGATAAAAAGGAAAATGTGAAGGGGAAAAATGTAGACCTGTAACACTACCCCCCTTCTAGGGATTGACTTCCAGGCGATCAAAAGGTTTGTCCCGCTCAGCAAGCTGAGTTTGGGATTCCAGCATAGAAGTAAATATTTTTATGAATTGAACATTTGTCATTTGAAGCCTGCAGGGTGTGGAGGGGTGAGTGGCATGAAAATCTGCAATAGCCCCTTTGGCATGTGCTAGATTTGCCTCCGTTTCCCACGTACGGTCTTCGTTGGAATATCCTTCCCAATGAACAAGATATTCAAGTTTTCTATTTTTGTAGCGAGAATCAACAATGTAATCCACTTCGTATTCATCGTCATGATCATCAGTGACTAGCACTGGTCCTGGTTTGTCAGCTTTCTGACCAGGGAGCCTTTCCTTATATGGCTTGATATGTAAGATATTTACGGTGGGGTGAATCTTCATTGATCTTGGTAATTTAAGCGTAACTGCATTTGGCCCAGCAAATGCTGTGATGACATAAGGGCCCAGCCACTTTTCCATAAGCTTCTTAGAAGTGTGGGTAAGGTGGAGATTGGTTGTGCTTAACCAAACTTTATCTCCAATAGAATAGTTAGGAGGCTTGCTCCTGTGTTTATCTGCTTGCTCTTTCATTCGAGCTTGCACTTTAATAAGATTATTTTTAGTTTCTTCGAGAATCTTGGCCATGTCATTGTTACAGGTCTAACATTTTTCCCTCCACATTTTACGTGTTATCTTATCTTATTGCGTCATGTGATCCCTTAGGATCTAATCGTCTATCTTATCGTGAATGCTCACTTACATTTCATGGACTTAGAATTGTTTTGTGCAATAGCTGCTTAGTCAGCTTGGACACTCAACCCTTTCACACAGATCTACAATCCACTTACATTGTCATGGTGTTCACTCTTTCACTTCATCACCGTGCCGGTTATTATTACCTCATGCTTCTCTTCCATTTGATATACATGCCCATCACATGTTGTATGCTTCTCTTCTCTTCCATTCTGCCACACAGCGTGTTGGCCTCATGTTATGCTTCTATGCTTCCATTCCATTCCCATACATGCGGACAAAGCATTGCATATCGTAGATACAGTGTCAATACTGGTAAACACTGTTGTAGTATATAAACCCCAATGCAATGCCAGAGAACTCCAGTCTAGTTCTTCTGGTCTTTTCCTCTCAAAGGTCCCAGTTGGAGTACTCCTTTCCTCCTCATCTTTTTCCATATCGTCTTAGCCTTTCTTTGTGCAACCTTTGAGCTTATAGCTTTGAGAGTTGTTTCAGTCCTTTGTGAATTCCTTGGCTGCTGGAGCCTTGGAAACATGTGGCTCAAACCCTAACCTTGGCTGGTAAGAGTGTGTGACCTCAAAGGGGTTTTTCTTCGAAGATGCTTGCATCTTCGAATTATAGGAGAATTGCGCGATTGGGAGCCAATCTGCCCAATCACTTTGACGTTCTGCACAGAACAATCTGAGATACTGCTGGAGATCTCTGTTCATACGCTCTGTTTGCCCGTCTGTCTGCAGGTGAAAAGTGGTGCTTAATTTAGATTTGATGCCTAGCCTTTTTAGGACATCTTGCATAACTTGGAAAGCAAACTGGGGTCCGCAGTCCAATACAATCGACTTTGGTAACCCATGCTGCTTCCATACATGGTGAAGGTAGAGTTTGGCTGTGTCCAGCACCGTAACTGTCTTGTTACAAGTGATAAACTCCGTTTCCTTCGAGAAGCGATCAACAACCACTAGGATTGTGTTGAATCCATTAGATAATGGCAGATCTGTGGTAAAATCTGCTGTGACATGTTCCTACAGCTTGTCTGGAACTGTGAGAGGTTGAAGGAGACCTCAAGGGGCTTGGTTTGTGCCCTTCATGCGTGTGCATCGATCGCAACGTGAAACATATTCTTTTACATAAGAGGACATTGAGTTCCACCAGTAACTCCGACTTAGGAGCTCAATGGTTTTCTCATAGCCTGGGTGACCAGCAACTGGAGAGTCGTGGCATGCTTTTACTATTTTTAGATGTAGCACTTGATGATCTGGAACATAAATACGATCTTCCTTTTTTATATAGCCATCTTCTTGGCGTGCTCCAAACTTTGTCATGAGTTCTTTTACGTGACTTTCTTTAAGGAGGGCCGTGGCCATTTTTATGAGTTTTGTAAATTGTTCGCCTTCATCACGAATCATAACCGCTTCTTGTGAAGCTCAGATACATTCCGGTGGTATCATAATGATACCCTTATTATCATCTTCTACGCCCTGCATGTGATCTTCTCTTCGAGAGAGAGCATCAGCTTTAGTGTTTGTAGTGCCAGGTTTGTAAACAAATACATAATTGAACCGGGAGAGGTACTGCGCCCATCTCGCTTGTTGGCGGTTCAAATCCTGGGATTTCATAAAGTACTGGAGGTTCACATGGTCATTCCAAATTTCAAATTGGAGTTTAGCTCCTTCCAGGTAATGTCTCCAGATCTCTAGAGATCGGATGATAGATAACATTTCTTTATCACAGATGGGATAATTCTGCTCTGCGGGTGACATGCTGTGAGAGTGATAGGCAACTGGGTGCCACTTGTCTTCTTTTAGAATAGATAATACCACCCCTGTGGCATAATCTGATGCATCAGTTTCTAACCAGAACTGACAGTCATTGTCTGGGAATGCCAAGACAGGGGCTGTGGTAAAAGCTTCCTTAAGCATGTCAAACGCACATTGTTGTTCTTCTTTCCATTCGAAGACAAGATCCTTCTTTAGAAGATCATTCATTGGACGTGCGACTTGTGTGTAATCTTTTATGAATCTCCTGTAGAAGTTTGCCAACCCTAGGAAACTCCTAACCCCTTTGACACTCATGGGTGTAGGCCATTTCAAAATAGCTTCCACCTTTGACTGGTCCATTTTGATGCCGTCCTTGCTGACAATCATGCCAAGGAAATCTACCTTGTTGACTTTAAAGAAGCATTTTTCTGGTTTTACATAAAGATCATTTTCTTGTAAATGCTTGAGAACTTCTTTTACGATTCTATCATGTTCTTCTTGGTTGTCTGTTTTTGTGAATATTAAAATGTCATCAATATAGACGACGATGATGTCTTCCATGTCAGCAAAGATTTCATTCATCATTGCTTGGAAAGTAGAGGGAGAATTGCATAATCCAAAGTACATCACGAGGGGTTCATATGCTCCACAGTAACAAACGAAAGCGGCTTTCCATTCATCGCCTTCCTTGATCCAGACATTATTGTAGCCCCATCTGAGATCCATCTTTGTAAGTAATTTAACTCCTTTCAGCTTGTCTACGAGCTGGGAGATGAGAGGGAGAGGATAATTATTTTTGACTGTGTGTTCATTAAGATATCGGTAATCCTGTACCATTCTTTTCTTGCCATCTTTCTTCAGCACGAAGAACACGGGTGAGGTTTGTGGGGATTTAGAAGGTCTTATGTATCCCTTCTTCATTTGATCATCAATGAAAGCGGAGACTTCTTCTTGCTCCTGAACTGAAAGGGGAATGAGATGACCCTTGCATGGTTGAAATGTTTCTTTCATTTCGATTGCATGATCCCATGGTTTCCTAAGTGGCATGCACTCGGATTTCGTTTTTGAAAATACATTAAGGAATTCATGATACTCTTTTGGAACAAGTTCCTCCGGAGTCTTTTCTTTGGGTGGTTCTGCAACCTTGGCTTCTAGCACCTTGATTGTAGCATGAACCTGGTATTGAACAGCTATTTCTGCTTTTTTGGCTAAGCGGATGGAGACAGGCTTTTCCTGAAGCATGTGACAGTGCCATGGGCAACGTGTCATTGTGACTGTTCCTTTAGTCCAATCTATCTCCAGGTTGTGACGTTTCAACCAGCTATATCTGAGGATAAGTGCATTCTTTCCGAGGTCCGTGACTTCTGCAAGAACCCTTTCACAGTGACCCTGAAACTCTATCATAAGGTCTGCCGCATGTGTGATGTGACCGGCAGAATTCTTTGTGCCGTCAACATTAAATACAGGAATAGCATTGCAGAGTTTGATCAAGGGCAATTTGACCTTTTCTGCCCATGTCTTATCCACGAAAATTGCATTAGCTCCACTGTCTAAGAGAGCTTCTACTTTCATAAGGTTGTCCCTTCTTGCTAGGGGAGCTACTTGAACATTCATGAGAATTTCATTTGCTGACTTGCAGCTGCGAACAAAGACTTTGTCAGGGATTTCATAATTATGGTGCGTACCTTCATTTTTTTGTTTATTTTTGTTAGAGGAATTAAGCCCAGGTGTAATGCCCCTGGCAAGCTCACGTTCGTGAGACCCCTCTGTCGGCAAAGATGATGAATTGTGCAGTGGTGAAACTGCAGGAGAAACATAAGGTGAAATATGTGCTATCTCAGTAGGTCCTTGACTAATCGGCACAGCCAACGTCTCATCTACCTGTAAACATCCATAACGATTCTTTATGTAAGTGTCTGTGTATTATCCCTTCCCACACCCTGACTCGTGAGAAGAGTGCCTTATTTTTTTGACTTTTTCTTGTTTTCAGCTTCCTCCACATCACGGAAGAAAGCCCTGGCTTCTTTGAAGCCCATTCCCTTGATAGCAGCAATGGGGTCCCTTCCCTTGCCTTTGTCATTGGTGCTTTTATCCTCTTCCCAGGAGGTTGCAGCATCTTCATCCGTCTTGGCAGCGCGTGCCTTGCGGCCGCCTGAGGACTTCCCACGACGACATGAGTCATGGTGCTTGCCACTGATCCATTTGCAGTCATCACATTTAATGACCAGCTTTTTACAATCCTTGATGAAATGGTCGCCACCACAATTGTAGCAACCTTTGGTAGTTTTCCCAATGTCCATTACATCGGGATCCCAGGACTTGTTAGATCTTTGTTGGGTCCTGCCCATGATGAAATTGAGGGACTCTTGAGCAGTCCCGACAGTTCGGATTCAGCAAGATAGCCATCGACTGTCTGGCAATGGTTGCTGTTCTTGAAAATTTGAGCAATAATGCTCCTGAAACAACCCAAAGATCAACGTAGACCGGTGAAGGTCATCATGTCCTCAAGTCGCCTCCATCGAACCGCAGTGGAAAAGAGAGTGGAGTTGAGCCATCGTATATGGACGCAACGAGTAGTATAGACCAGTGAAGGTCGCAACCCGTGATGTTGTCCCTCCTGGATCTTGTGGGGAAAAGACCAAGAGAACTAGACTGGAGTTCTCTGTTACAGGTCTAACATTTTCTTCCCTTATCTTATCTTTTATCTTATCTTATCGCGTCACGTGATCCACAAGGATCTAATCGTCTATCTTATCGTGAACGCTCTACTTACATTTTCATGGACTTAGTCGTTTCGTGCAATTGCTGCTTAGTCAGCATGGACACTCAACTCTTCACACAGATCGCAGATCTCCTTACACCTAGCACGGTTTCACTTCTTCACTCATCACCGTGCAGGCTATTATTCCCTTCCATTCTACATGCGTTGTACGCATGCCATGCTTCTTTACTTCCATTCTGCCACATCCTCATGTGGTACACATGTTCACGCTTCTCTTCCATTCTATGGCTATGTTTCCACACCATGCCTTATGCACATGCCCACTATATCGTAGATTAGACGTACACAGGTGTACACACCCATGTAGTATATAAGACCTCAATAGACGGCCAGAGAACTCTAGTCTAGTTCTCTTGGTCTTTTCCCCTCAAAGATCAGAGTAGCCTCAGCTTCTCCTTTCCTCCCCAAGTCTAAGTGTTTCTAGTGCAACCTTTGAGCCACAAGCTTTTTGGGTTGTTTCATTAGAACTAGACTCTTATAACTCTCATCCTTGCACTTCACACTTCCTCGCGGCGTACCTCTCACAAGTGCGTCATTCCACGAAGGATCGCTCCACTAGCTCACACGTCGAGCAGTGCCGATCGACTTTCACCGAACGCTTTCTTCGTTTCCTACCGTAACTGTAGCACAGCTTTGGGCCCAGATCGGCCAGCAGCGCAGAGCACGCCTTTACGAGCGCACGCCTACTCCTGTTGAACGGGAGGTCATAGACGTTGACGCCTGGGCGGCTGCACAGGAAGAACAGGTAGTCGTAAGAGTTCCCTCGCCAGCGGAATCGGCAGGGTCACAGCGTGTGAATAGTCCAACATGTTCACCAACCCCCTCAACACTTGGCGCGCGTATCTTAGCCGCCAACTTAAGGCTATCCGACTTCAGATTCGCATCAGACGAAGAGATCGACGAAGCCATCAAAGCAGCAACGTTATTGGGCGTCCACAGCGCCTTATTAGAAAGGTCGGAGTCCCTACCGTCGTACGAAAGTACTCCCGCGGCAGAGCCGTACAAAGAGAGGTCAACAGACCCAAACGACGACACACCGGCACTGGCAGACGTTTGTTTGCACCAAGCTCCCCCACTAGACGCACAACGTTTATTGCAGGAGATCTTCGGAGAGTTACCGCCTCTCGAAGATAAGGAGGAGGGCACGTCCACACATAAAAGGAAAGCGTCGGAACAACCTGAGGAAGCACCTCAGCAACCTAAGAAGTCCAGGTTAGCGCAGCTCGCTGGACAACGGCCAAAGAAGGCCTTACATACCATCAGACGACTTAAAGGCGGAGAACCCCTCGAGGACTCCAAATACTCTACAATTACCTTACGCCCTCGCATCTCTCTTCACCCACCCAAGTTCCACCCTCACTAAAGGGTTCTTTTACGAAATCACTTTTACGTTTTCTTTTTTTTATATAACAAATGTCTCAACACCTCAACAATGTTTTGGGCGATGACTCCCTTACGTGGGAAGAAAAGATCGCAGCAGTGCTGCAAGAATTCAACACAATGAACGAAGGAATGCAGTCGCTTGCTCACTCGCTTGCAAGAAGGCAAGCAGAGAACGAAGAACTAAATCGGCAATTACTTGCCATACAAGCACAAGGCGGAGGCGCTGGCCCAGCACCAAGGTCAACCTCCACGTCAAAGAAAATCGAAGTATTCGCAGACCCGGGAGAATACGACGGGTCTAAGGCCAAGTTTGAAGAATGGTGGGCGAAAATGAACGCCTGGATACAAGTCAACGCGGAAAGCATTCCCGTTGGGTCTTACGAGGCCACCGTCGCCATACTCTCACGATTAAAGGGTCCAAAGGCAGGCCCATTCGCACAAACGCGGCTCATGCAGGGTCGCAACTACACATGGAACACGTGTGTGACGGAAGTAGAAAGCCTCTTCCGAAGCACAAATCAGCAGGATTGGGCGAGGCAAAGCCTCAAAAATTTACGACAAGGCAACATGCCAACCGACGATTTCATCATCAAATTTCAAGCTCTTTACACGCAGGCGCAGATTGACGCCACCCACACAATCAGTCTCCTAGAGACAAACACCAAAGGGAGCATCATTGCTCAAATATTCAAAACAGGGAAACGTCAGACCACGGTCGACGCGTACCTCACCGAAATTCGCACGGTCGGGACTGCACAAGAGTCCCTTAACTTCATCATGGGCCGAACGTCATTTCGGCAAAACAAGAAAGACCCCGATGCAATGGACATACTACTCTCTTTTTGTAAATAGTTCAGGGTTGACCCTAGGTTGGGCCATGTTTTGATGGGCTATATCCCGCATTTTTGAGGGTCTATGAAATGCGGGATACCATGTGT
>JBBPSC010000877.1:0-13358 GCA_038093395.1 Baorangia bicolor
GGAAGATGATAATAGACCGAACGGGGAGCGCGGTTATCGATTGCCAAGTGCCAAAAAGGGGGTATCGGGGATGGGGAGTGTATCGAAGCACGCGAACATGCAGAAGGTATGCGAAAGGGCAAAGATGAGGCCATGGCGCGGGATGGTTCGAGGCATTGCCAGTCGGGAGAGCAGACACTGCTGTGCGTGGGTCTTGGAATGAGGCAGTTCCCTTGATTGTTTGTCATCCTGACACGCGCCTTCTCGGACCAACATTGGAACAGATCCTTGAAGCAATCGTGTGAGACCCGGACCTCCCGATGTCCTTCTGGTTCCAATGCCTATCTGGCCCCGGGCTTTACATTCTTTAACCATTCAACATCGTGACACGCATGATGATCTCGATTCAGATCACCGTGGGTAGAAACAATCATGGATCTCTGTGTCACTTCTGCAGTTCCCACACTAACGCGACGTGGCCGTAGATGATGGAAGTGGTGTGGAGGCACTGCTGATTCTCGCCATCTATCAAATTCATGATCATCGGGCCATTACCCCAAATTTACCGATAGGTTGACGTGGAGCACCAGGTATCACCCCAGAGGCATCCCACGATAAAATGATTCTTCAGTCTTCAGGTCAATCGTCAGCATATACATTGGATCCACATTGACAGGCGGGAATGGGTAGCCAAGGTATATTGTGACCAACTCGTAAGTACCCCGCGCAAAGTGCGGGCGTGAAATGAGCGCTGATCAAGGTCGACATTCAGATGAGCGACAACGAGGCGTTCATGATCTGTTGTGGCGCCTTGAAATGAACGAATGGTAGAAATGCGGTGACCTCATCGATGCAACTGCACTGGTGCCACAGCTTCAAAGCTTCTTCCTCGTCACAGGAGGTGGCATGATCATGATCCTACATCAAAACCATGATTTAATCTTTTGGCCGCAAATGTCCTGTGCTCTTTACACGACGACTTTGTTCTTTGCACGCCAACAAAGAAGCTCTCGCATTGCCTTCCGTCACTATGTTTCCATCCAGTATCGTGTAATTGCCGAACGTTGTGGAATCGTGGATCACTCTTTGTTCCAAACGAGTCTTGAAGTAATCAGTTTATATGCCGGGTAGACGATATAAGTGCCATGGGAACCCAAGGCGATCCACTGAAAATCTCCCCTCCTCGACTCTCGAGCTTTGCTTATTGTTAAACGGTCAAACATTGCTGTTTCTCTTGCGCACGTCATGTCCTCCGATTTGCAGTCTGTTTTAGAGCTTCTCCAGATGAATAACTATGTGTCCCGTACGGTCGCTCATAACTTCGGTTAATTATTAATCTTACAGTCCAATGCAGTTGTTATTGTCACTGCTGTCGTATATGATTATTGTGAGTGATGCTTTCGTGCACACTGTCCTTCTCAAATTGAAATGACTATTGCAACCTACCCCACAGTCCTCACCTTTTCGAGAGAGGTATGGTTATTTCGCTCTCCACATCTTCTTTGTTGGCTGACAATATGTAAAGATAGACTATGTTTGGGTAACGAAGCAACAATTGTCAAACAAGCACCAAGTCGCTGACAGTCCCACAGCGCAGACCCTGGACCTGGGTCTCTACAATGTTTGTTCTAGTGTGTATGGGTCACTTCATCGCACATATTTCGAACTGACAGTCCTGTAGGTCCGCTATGTCGGTCTTTGTTGGGCTATGTAGGTCTATGGTTACTGTAATGCGTATCAAATTACACAGCTAACAATGGGTCCGTGCTCAAGTACTAATAATCTCAGTATGTTCACAGTCAAATTGGACAATAATTAAGCTAATCAGATATGTTTGCAGGTGGTAGTACCTTTATCCCCGGCCCCGTCATAGTCAGTTTTTCCCGTCTTGCACCTTGTCTGTCGTTAATTAGTGTCGCCTTCTGGTAGACGTATGCATCCAAAGTCTGATTGCAAACTCTACTGATAACAGATCCATAGGTGTAAGCCCATCTATTTATTGCCCTCCACAATATCGGTATGAGATGTGGATATTCCGAAGGCACGATAATCTTGCTGGTACCTGCCTGGGGATTCTTAGTATTCCTTAGTGCTGCCGATCGTGAGTTACTGTAACCCCTTCATTCCATTCCCCAACCGCGATTTAATTTACAGTGGTGATGATCCTTCGAGTGTATGCAATGTGGAATCGATCCAAAATGATCCTCTGGGTCCTCCTGTTCATTTATGTACCACAGGTTATTGTTTCCTTTGTTATCGCAGGTATCTACTACAATCCCAACACCTACCTCTCAGGTATGTCTCGAGCTATACTACATGTGTCACTGAAATCTCACGCAGGTGGCCACTAATCTCCTGTCACCTTTTTTTCCAGTCACAGTTGTACAGGTTCTCGATCTCTCTTTTTGCAATACCTCATGGATCAACACCCCGTACGCGGTTCTCTTGTATGAATATATCCCGCGATTTGTTCTCGGTGCTGCACTTTTCGTTCTCGCTGTCACCCAAACCTTGAAGCAATCAGTCGAGATGTACAGAGCGACCAAGCAGTGGCAGCCTAACCGGTACATGCAACTGCTTGTGAGAGACGGAATTCTGTATTTCTTCGTGTACGTCCCCCCTCTTTCCATTCGTCACCACCACATTCCCCTACCCATCTTACTCTATTACGCGCACAAAGAACTAACCACTCTATTTTCCCCCGAACTTCTAGAAACTTGCTTTACAACATCCCTTCAGTGATCATCAACGGGCCTATAATAAACATTACTGTGACACTCTTTCTGTATATGGTTTCTTATACAACCATGTGCTCCACGATGCCTCGGTTCATCATCAGCGTACGAGAGCTGTATGACCGTGACCTCCGTGCCCGCTGGCAAGGGGATGACACCGGATTCGGTGTCATTTCGCAACCCAATGCCAGTCAAAACGCGGCCGTGTCTGCGATTGCATTCGCGGATGTCACCCCGGGGCAGGGTCAGATCGTGGAAGAGGATGCGGACGAGTCGGAGGCTATTCGACTAGAAGTGTTGGGAGATGGTGCGCGTCATGTTTGAACGAAGATTTTGGCTTGCAAGCGGAGCGCTCTGTGTCATTGATCGTGGATAGTAGAGGATCGTGGTACTTCGAATGGTGATCCGGATATATATTTAATTTATCTACGGACTGTATGGAGCTCAGAAGGCGAGGCATATGCTATATGCCTCGCCTTCTGAGCTCCATGTATCTCCCGATGAAGCACGATAGGAATCGTCTCAAAGGAGCTTCTCCTCTGCATACCATGTGAGTTGGTTTTGTGCTGCGCTCACTTTCAGGCGGTACATGAGGAAACTAGGCTGCACGCTGTTCATATTCATGGAGGGCTACTACAGCGTGTACGATACGGCCAAAGGCTACAAATACCAAGGATATGATATCAGCTAGTGTCACGACCGCAACGTCTCGGAGGTATGAACTTCTCGGCCATTCGATGGTTTCCCTGTTCCTATCACGCCGCCGTGATTCACGCGCAGCGTCAATCCATGGGTTCATGTGCTTGATCCGTGTCATGTTCATTCGTCATGCAGTTAGCAAGGTTGCCTTTCGACACAGCATCGCAATAAAGCCAGCGAAGTTGTAATGTTTCGGTAACATGCAAATTGAAAGAGGGCTAAACTGAAGATGGTTTGGAGCTTCGCACAGATAAGTGACCCGGGCAATCGCCACAACCAACGAGCCTCGCAGCAACCAGAAATAGCCTTAGCAAGATCAAGAAAGCGACGCCAACATGAACATGCACGGACTCTTCGCAAGTCGCCTACAGAGACACAGACAAGGCAAGTGTTCAACACAAACTGAAGAATTATCCGTCATCAACGCAGCGTAGATCGACGCAGTGTTGCTGTGCGAGTGTAGCAGAGAACATATTCTAATCGTTTTCTCATCGACTCGCTGATAGTAATCGCCGGATTCACTTGGTGAAATCGTTGGCAGCATATCCTGAGGGCCGTACGATGAAAATGAATCCGCATAAGTCGGAGTCAATACCAAGAACATCCGTGAGTAGGCTAGGATTATTGGACGTACCAAACCCATTTCTTTGATGGGCCAGACGCAGGGACCAAGCTGTATGTATAAATAATTTAAGCTCGTTAGCACGGTGACACACAAGGCCGCGATGATTCTTCACCATCGTAGCGTTTCGATTGCGTAACCTGGTGAAAATGCTGAGCTCTCCTGGCATTATCTTGTTGGGTATCTAGTTCGGGTTCAACGACGGCGCAGTTCCCGGACCACGATGGACACTATGAGCTTCTAGTCAACCTATCTTTGTGGATTCGTTCACGATCAAGTTTCCACACAGAAAAATCTGGGAACTCAACTGCAAAGCATCCATGAACAGGCTCTTGTTCTGCGTGATAAGCAGTTTTTATTTACTGAAACCTGGTTAGATTTGTCCTACACGAGCGATTGACATCTCGTTGACGTACGAAAGGATATTATGACCTGCTTTCATCATGAAAGAATTCAAGAGCATGTACCTAGTGACTTAAGAGCGGTGTCAGTCAATGGTGACACGAACGAATCGGAACGATGTCAGGTTTTTAGAAGAATTGGATATCTCGTCCAGTAGGCAATAAACAGCTGAAGCGCTGACTTGACATTTCCTTCTTGTGGTTAGTTGACGCCGACAGTTCAAACTCCGTCAAACCTCACCTCTGGGCAACACTAGCCGGGCTCAAGTCCACCACATTGTCTGTCTGGTCTCTCGTAGGGTCCATCCAAGGGTATGTATTTATGCAGTCTCTTTGTTGCGTTTCGCTATGGTGTCTGGGAAGAATATTGGGCAAACGATGTTGCCACTTCCTTCCAAGGTGGTCCCAATATCTAACTCAGGCCCTACCGTGTGCTTCGTCCGTATACCGCAACCGCGACATGTAACCCCGCAGCCAGCCATGTCAGTGTCGGTGACGGGTGACGAGAATGATTGATGCTCTTCGCTGTCCGAGCATTCGTCCGAACACAGTCTCCGTCCATCCTTTCACCCTGTACGTGCACATTCCCGCTCAAAGAACGCCTCCGCCTCCAGCCACCCTCCTCTGGAGTAGGAAGGGGACGTCCCCAATGCCATGTCCACGCCTATCATCTCGCAGACGCTTCCATCTGTGTTCCGTCCTATCCCAGTCAAATCTACCGACTTTATGAAAATGGATTTGCCCGTCCATCTACCCAGACTTGGGAGCTGAACGGTGTACGTACAAATGAGCTGTTTCGAAGGAAAAAGACCTGGACATTGTTGCCACAGTGTCTCTTCTATTCGTCACGCGGAAAGTTTAATTTCACCCTTTTGTTCATTCAATTTTACACGAACACACAAAGCTCAAGCGATACGTCGATGATCCTGCGAACCTGTAAGTGGCAGGTGATCATATTCCAGAAGCATTTATTAATGCTGCTTTTCACAGCCTCATCGGCCTGTTGGCGTGCGTGACCGTCATTTTCGCTGATTTCCGAGATTACATGACCCGTGTTCCATGTTGTTGAACTCAGCGGTGATTCCGCATTCATGCTAGTTCGCGACTGCTGCACCAGACCGATGTGTTCTCCTTTTTTTCTCTTTTAATACTCAACCTCCCCGACTGAATTCAGCGAAACGCCCTGTTCCCGCCCGTGACGTCGATAGCAAGACAATCCAAGATAGCCAGGGGGGAGACTTTGCCTATGTAGCGGAGTATTTCCTTGTGACGGTATCAAGGTACCCCATCGAACGAAGGCGGCCGAGATAGGCGTACAGGAGGGGGAGAAACTGGGCTTCCGAAGGCCGTAGACGTTGGACCTTTGGCGCCGCATCAGTGAGACGCGTTCAGGCATGTTCGGCTTCAGACCCGATCCTGTATTCACATGTCACCAAGACTTCCTCCTAGTTAGAGGTGGAAGATTACGTCGAAGGACGGGAGTTAGGAGAGCAGAAATTGCTGTCCGCGGGCCTTGGAATGACCCAACTCCCTCATTATTTGTCACCTGACTTGGGCCTTCTCGAACAGATGTTGGAGCAATCCTTGAAGCAGTCGCGTCAGGATCCTGCCCCGTGATGTCCTTGTTCCAATCTATCTGGCCCCGGGGCTTAACCCAGAGGTGCGCAAGCATCCACAGGCAAGGTCTGTGGTAATGGTTGGGAGGCACTGCTGATGTTCGTTATCTATCAAATTCGGGATTTCGGGCCATTACCCCAAATTTACCAGTAGGTTGACTGCATACATCTTGTGCTGTATACACAACGACATTATTCTCTACGCGGCAACGAAGAAGCTCTCGCATTGCCTTCCGTCACTATGCCTCCGTGATCCTGTATCATCGTGTAACCGTCAAACCCTGAAAATCGGACATCAATCTTTGTTCCAAACGAGTATCCAGGTAGAGAATATAACTGCCAACCGCTGGCACTCTAGGGTACTCTCACTCTGCTCGATTCTCGATCTTGTCTTATTGTTAAACAGTCAAATATTGGTGTTTCTCTTGCGCACGTCCGGAATCCTTTATTTTCTCGTGTACGTCAGTGTTTCCCCTCTGTACGCGCACAAAAATTGACTACCTTGGATTTCCCCCCTGAACTGCTAGGAACCTACTTTACAACACCGTCGTCACGCTGCAAAACGAGCCTACAACAAACAATACTGTGATGCTCTTCCTGAGCTTGGTTGCTTGTATAACCCTGTGTCCCATTATGCCTCGGTTCATCATCAGCGTGCAAGAGCTGTATGACCGTGAATTCCATGCCCACTGGCAAGGGAATGACACCGGATTCGGTGTCGTTTCGCAACCCATTTCCAGTGAAACGCGGCCGTGTCTGCGATTGCATTCGCCGCTGGGCAGGGTCAGATCGTGGACATGGACGCGGACGAGTCGGAGGCGATTCGACTTGAAATGTTGGGAGATAGTACGCGTCAGGTTTGATCGAGGATCTTGGATTGGAACCGGAGATGAGCGCGAGCGCTGGATCATTAATTCATTGATCGTGAATCGTAGAGGATCATGGTACTTCGAATGCTGATTCAGATATTTATTTTATTTATCTATGCATCTCCCTCGTCTTCTGAGCTCCATGTATCTCCCAATGAAGCACAATAGGGATCGTCCCAGAAGAAGCAAGAAAGAAACTGAAGAAAGAATCATGCATCATCGAAGCGGCGTAGATCGATCATATTAGAGTGACAAGGGGGTTGAGGAATTGGCGCTGTGTTGCTGTGCAGTGCAGCGAGTGTTAGCCGAGGTATTCTCGTGGTCTCGCTGATAACACGCTAATCGCCGGGCTCACTTGCTCGGATCGCTATCAGCGCACACCATATTGAACGTTCCTGTAGGCTGTACGACGCGAATGAATCCGCAAAAGTCTGAATGAATGCCAAGAATATCCGCGAGTGAGGTACGATTATTGGGCGCACCGAACCCATGCCTTTGATGGGCCAGACGCAGGGACCAGGCTGTAGGTATAGAGTTCAAGCTCGTTGGCACAGTAGTGCATAAGGATGATTCTTCACCGTCGTGCTGTCTCGATGGATTTTGGCCCCCGCCGTTGACGAGAATGAGTCTCGTTGGCGTAACCTGGTTAAGATCCTCAGATGAGTTCCTCTGGTGTTACCTTGCTGAATATCTAGCCCGGGTTCAACGACGGTACAGTTCCCAGGTAAGGATGTCTCTGAGCATGGACAGCAATCTTGTCGTCGACTCTGCCGCAGGGCACGGGATACCTATTGTCAGATGATAGAGCATGCAGAAATTTTGATTAATGGGTGGGACTGACCTGGTATGTGAAATCATGCACAAATGCGACTGGGCCAACTTCGGAACACCCGATGAACCTAGATACTCGTCGACGTCTTGACCTTCACTGAGACAAGGATCGGGTTAGTCAGGTGCCAGTCGCCTGGAGCACCATTATTCGAGACTCGAACGCGGCGAGGCTATTAATTTATCTTTCAGCAGCAGCACTCGATAGTGAAGATACGGCTGAGTTAGTGCCAGGGGAATTGAAGCATGATGACTTATGGCTCACGCTGTTTCTGGGTGAGCAATCCATTGAATATTGCGGACCGTTGGGGAGTTGCCACACAGAAAAATACAGCGGAAAAGCACCCACGAACAAGGTTCTTGTACTGCGTAATAAGCAATTTGTATTCAATGTAACTTGGTTAGATTTATCCTGGACGAGCGGCTAAAATCTCGCTGACATACGAAAATGTATTATGACCTGTTATCATCACGGAAGAGATCAAAAGCATGTCCCTGATGCATTTGAAAGGGGTGCTAGTCGACAACGAAAGGATGGTGTTGAGTATTTGAGCGTCGTCGAAGACAGCGGAAAGCAGTTCAAACTCCGTCGCTCCTGCATGGACTAGGATTTTCTGTTGCGTTCCACCATGGTGGATTGGCAGAATCTTCAAGGCTTGCGAGTACAACGACGTTGCCACGGTATACTAATATCGGCGACGGACGACGAGAACGATGGATGCTCCCCGCCGTCCGCGAGCATCCGTTGGAAGACAGTCTCCATCCCTCGTTACACCACCCACGTTCCTATTCCTGCTTAGACATCCAGCCGCACCCCTTTTGGGCTGGAATGGGATGTCCCAAACGCCATATCAACGCCTATCATATCGCCGACGCTTCCTTCTGCGCTCCATCCCCCATCCACAGAGTTACTGCCCTCACGACCTATGCAGGCGGGAGGGTGGGGGAGTGAAGGAGTGGGGTCTCGCTCACCACCTCACGAATTCGATCCTGTTCGACAGACGGGCAAGCTGGTCAAGCGTAAGTCTTCGCCCCCGTTTACGTCGCTCGGCCGTTGTTCGTCTATCCGTCTGGGCTCCCTCAGCCGGGAGGGCAGTCAGAGGCACATCTTTCGAGGTCGGTGTTTTTTTTTTTTTTTTTTTTTTTTTGTAACCTCGTTTATTGTCCATAGGGCACGCGCCCTTTGTTGGACAGTACATGCGGTGTATCGGCTGGTAGTTAAGTATGTATCGGGTTGTGATGACGATGTTATTTGCTCGAGATCCCTGACGGGGGAGCGGGGGGTGTTGCGTAGAGTACCTAAGTGGCTAAGTATAGTAGGAGAGAGAAGAGAAGCCATAAACGCAAGGTCGGTGTTTATCCTGGCGATCTCACCGTCGCACTTCGTGTCGTCGCGTCAGGTGCATGCTAGGGTCGAGGTTCTTCGTGCTTTCAGCAGTCTGGGTTGCGGACGCCGACAGGGTGGGTTGGATGAAGCAGAGGGTGAGTAGGCCCCGCCGCTTCCACCGATTCCCTGGCTCTTCCTTGTGCTCGCGCACGTTGGTTTTCTGCGTCGTTTCAAATATAACCTGCACTCCCATCCTGCCATGCGACTGTATTGGCAAGGCCAGATCCCCCTTTTTCGCACTATGGCAATCTATACAGTACATCGAATTGTTACCCACGCTGCCCGTTCGGCCTATCGTCATCTGCCAGGAGTGTGGTATCTCGGAACGCGACCCAGATGTCTATTATAACACCTCTGCATATACAGTGTACGTACAAATAATTCAACTATTTTGATAGAACAAATAACGTGGATACCGTCGCAACGCAGTGTCTCTTCTGTTTGTGGGCACGTTTGGTCTCACCCTCTGGTTCAATCATTTTTTCAGGAGCTGCACAGAGTTGAAGCGATGCATCGATGATCCTGGGAACCTGTAAGTGGTAGGTGACCATATCCCGGAAGCATCCAATGCTGCCTTTCACTCCTTCACCAATCTGTTGCGGCTGTCCTTTGGCGCGCAGTGACCATCATTTTGGCTAATTTCCGCAGTACATGACTCGTGTTCATGTTGTTGGAGAACCCGTCGGTGATTCCGTATTGCAACTCATTCGCGACTGCTAAACCGGACGATTACGTTCTCCATTTCCCTTTTTCACGATAGTACAACATTCTCATCCTCTCGACGAAATTCAGAAAAACGCCCTATTTCCGTCCGTGACGTCAACCAGCAAGACAATCCAAAGATGGGGGGACTTTTCCTGGGTAGCGGGGTACTACCCCAGCGAAAGAGGGTGGGCGAGCAAGACGTACAGAAGGGGGGAAAACTAGGTTTGTGAAAGTTGTGGAGGTCGGACCTTGGTGTAATATTGACGTATTTCGACGTGTTTGACTTCAGGCCAGATCCTATATTCATACGTCACTGAAGACTCCATCCAAGTCCCGACCCCGACCCTGCTGCTAGTGGGGGTGGAAAGTACGTTGAAGGACGGTTGGGGTCATCCTCGACGCAAGCACGCAAGAGGTACGCGGAAGGGGAGAGATCAGGCGCAATTTTTCGAGGCATTGCCAGCGGGCCTCGGCGTAAGGTCATCATGCTCTCGATAGTCTGTCATCCTGATTTGGGTCTTCTCTGACCTATGTTGGAACAATCCTTGAACAAGTCGACATCAGCCTCTTGGCCCGGACTACCCCATGATGTCCTCCTGGTCCAAGTAAGTATCTATCTAGCTCTCGAGGTGCACATCCACAAGTTACGGCATTATTTCCATTTTCAAACAATGTTGGCCCTTCCTAATGATCAATATCACGGTTCATATCACTGTTGGTAGAAGCAACAGTGGTTCTCTGCATCGCTTTCTCAGCTCCGAAACTAACGTGAAGTGGCCGTAAATAGAGTGAGTTCTGTGGTACTTGTGGGGAGGCACTGCTGATTCTCGTCATCTATCAAATGTCTGGTTACTGGCCCATTTACAGGTTGGTTGACGTGGATCGCCCGAGGGTAACACCTCAGAGGCAGCCCATGATACAATGATTCCTCGGTCTTCAGGTTGATCGGCAGCATAAATGACGGGCTAGAATTGGATTCATATTGACAGGCGGGATAGGTAGATCCCACTGACACTCGTAAGTACCCTGGAATGAGTGCAGGCGTGAAACGAGCGCTGATTAGGGTCGACGTTCAACTGAGTGACAACAAGGCGTTGGTCATCTGTTGTAGCGCCTTGAAATGAACGAATGGTGGAAATGCCGTGTTGAGTGATGCAACTCCTCTGGTGCAATCATTCTGTGCTGTATACCCAACGACTCTGTTCGCTGCACACCAACGAAGATGCTCTAGCAGTGCCTTCCGTCGCTATGCCTCCATCCTGCATCGCGTAACCGTCAAACGTAATCGTACGTTACTCTTTGTTCGATACAACTCGGAGTCTTGAAGCCAATAGTTAATATACCAGGTAGAGGATTTAACTGCCATGGGATCCCAAGACCGAACCTACTCGGCCCTCGCTCTGCTCGACTCTCGATCTTTGCTTATTGTTAAACATTCTTGTTTCTCTCGTGCACGTCATGTCTTCCGGTTTAGTGTCTGCTTTGGAGGTTCTCCAGATGAACAACTATCTGTCCCGTACGGTCCACTCATACCTTCAGTCGATGATTAATCTTACAGACCTATGTAGTTGTTACTGTTACTGCTGTCGTGTATGATTATCGTGAGTGATGCTTTTGTGTGCACTATGCTCCTCAAACTGAAATGACCATTGCAATCCTATGACTGCAGTCCTCACCCTTCCGAGAGAGGTATGTTATTTTACCCTCCACGTCTTATTGTTTGGCTGACAATACTTAAAGATAGACTATGTTTGGGTAATGAAGCAACAGTGATCAAGCAAGAACCGAATCCCTGACAGTACTACAGCGCAGATGCTGGACCTGGGTCTCTACAATGTTTGTTCTAGTGCGTATATAGGCTTTAAGGCTCACGGGACTTTTCATTACACGTTTTCCGACTTGACAATGTTGTAGGTCCGCTATGTCGGTATTTGTTATACTACGTAGGTCTATGGCTGCTGTAATGCATATCAAATTACACAGCTAACAATGAATCCGTGCTCAAGTCTGTATGCCCTTTGTATGTTCAGAATTAAATTAAGGTTGATTAAGAGCTGATCACATACGTTCACAGATGGTAGTACCTTTGTCCCTGGCCCTGTCAGAGTCAGTGTTTCTGCTTCACGCATTTTCCGTCATTAATGTTTGTCTTCCGGTAGACGTATGCATCTGAATTCGGATTGCAAACTGTATTGATAACGGTTCCATAGGTGTAAGCACATCAATTTACTACATTCCCGATATCAGGATGAGAGATGCATATTCTGAAGGTACTATAATCATTCTGGTAAATATCTGGGGGTTCCCAATATTCCTTGCTGCTGCTGATTGTGAGTTCCTGTACCCCCTCATTCCATTCTCCCAGCCGTGATCTGGTTTACAGTGGTGATGATCCTGTGGGTATATGCAATGTGGCATTGATCCAAAAGGATCCTCTGTGTTCTCCTGTTCATTTGGGTGCCACAAATCATTGTTTTCTTCGTTTTACTAGGTATCTACTACAATCCCAATACCTACCTCTCAGGTATGTCTTGGGCTAAGTTGCATGCGTCACTGCAACCTCACGCAGGTGGCCCTCCATCTCCTACCACCCCTTTCTCCAGTTACAATTGTTCAAGTGATTGATCTCTCTCTTTGCAATAATTCTTGGAACAACCTGCCATCCCTGCTTAACTTGTATTTTCGTATCCCACAATTTGTTCTTGGTGCTATACTTTTACTGCTCGCCGTCCTCCAAATGTTGAAGCAATCAGTTGAGATGTACAAAGCGACCAAGCAGTGGCAGCCTAACCGGTACATGCAACTACTCGTGAGAGAGGGACTGCTTTATTTCCTCGTGTGCGTCCTGCTCTCTCGTTTCCACTCGTCACTATCACGTTCTCCTACCATCTTACTCTCGAGTACGCGCACAGAACTAACCACTCAGATGTTTCTTGCTAGGAACTTGCTTTTCAACATCCTTTCTACGATCGAAAACGGAACTACAACAACCAGTAATGCGCTGTTCATTCTGGATGTGGTTTCTTCTATAACCATATGTGTCATGATGCCTCAGTTCATCATCAGCATGCGGGAGCTGTATGACCGTGACCTCCGTGCCCGCTGGCAGGGAATCGACACCGGATTCGGTGTGTTGTCGCAACCCATTGCCAGTCAAGACGTGGTCGTGTCTGCGGCTGCATTTGCAGGTGTTATACCGGGGAAGGGTCGAACCGTAGAGAGGGACGCGGACGAACTGGAGGCGATCCAACTCGGTGTGTTAGGAGATACTGCACGTCAGGTTTGAACGAGTATTTTTGGATTAGAACCGGAGATGAGCATGAGCGCTGGGTCATTGATTGTGGATAGTAGAGGATCGTGGTACTTCGAATGGTGATTCGGACATTTATCTAAAGTAATTTATCTATGCATATGCCTCGCCTTCTGAGCTCCATATTTCTCCCGATGAAGTACCATAGGAATCGTCCCAAAGGAATCAAGATACAAACTGAAGAGTGAATCACGCATCATCAACGCG
>JBBPSC010000878.1:0-13355 GCA_038093395.1 Baorangia bicolor
ACACCCTACTTCAGACTTCTAGGAAAGAGGAGTAACTAAGGGACAAAGAAGGAAACTGGTCTAGAATGTGTATATAAGTGAAATGGAAGTCCATACAAGTTTGTACAGTAAGTGCAGGGCCATGGTGACAAGTCAGGTCATGAGACCTGTAACTGCTGGATGGTCTGACTTGTATTGGAAACATCTATAATGGGCCTAATTGAAATATAAGATGGTAGTAAGAGATGAAAGTGGTTAGATGGAATAAATGGACTTTGGACTTGTCCAGGCCTATCTTGGACTTCAGTCCCACTTACCAGACTTGTTTGGACTGTTTGGACTGTTTGGACTTTCATGGACATGGGTCAGTGATAGGATACAAATAAGTGGAACTATGGGAGGAAAGGAGGGGGTCGGGAATATGGAGATATGGGGGTTTACAACCATAGAGAGATGTAGCTCTCTACAGCATGTGTAATGGTCATCTTGTGTTTGATTGTTGAGGCCGCAACCCCAACTTCCAGGTTGATCTCTTTCTTTGATTTAACAAATCTGATTAGAATCTATTTGGGAATTTTGTCATTTAAATAAGAAGGTGTAATATTTTTTTCTTTATTTTTCTTGACTAAATTAAGCCTGCAATCCCATGCAGCAAGGTTAGACTCAATCTAACTCCTGGTCTCGATTGTATTGTAATTGTCTATAGATGAAGTATGAAAGAATACATCTTCCTCTTGTCTGTATTCCACATCCAGTATACTAAGGGAGTTCTTGAAATCCCATCCTGAAGCAGCAGCATGGGGGCTGGGCAATGAAGAAGCAATGTCTGTAGGAGTTTCCCAAGAACTCAGGCAGACCATCCTTTTCCTGATACTTTTATTTCTGACATTTGCATGATATAAAAGAACACTTTCATTTTGTCAAAGCATATTCCTTTTATGGACTTTTCAGGGTCTGGCTTAGAGTCTCCTGTCTTTGCCTTTGCCTTTTCTTTGCCATATGAATGGCCCTCTTCTTCACTGTCCAAATTCCCAAAGCTAGTAGCTCAGATGCTGAGAAATTTGCTGCAGCGTTGGCTATGTGCTCCCCCAAGGAACTTGCATTCCTTGCATTCCCACTTAGGTTTGTCGCAATCTTTGGCAAGATGAGGTCCTTGACAGTTGAAACATTTGCTGTGTTTACTTACAGCATCAATTTTCATAGGTTCACTGCAGCCACTGTATATTTTGGCTCTGCTTGACTTGCCTCTTCATGCATTGTTACCCCAGGTGTGCCCTGTTACAATTTTCTTCCTCTTTCCTTGTATCCTTCTCTTTACCTTTTGTTGTACCACTCATACTTGGCACAGTTAGTCAGCTTCTATATCTTCTGCTCTTCTACTCATCCTTGTTGACCCTTCCAACTTTACTTTCATCTTTCTATTACCCTGACCTTCTTATCTTGGACTTATCATTCTCCTTTTCATCTTTCTCATGATGGCTAGTTTCCCCCGCCTTCCATCACATTCTTCCATGTTCTCTTTCATTTAAGTAACTAGGTCTGTGCACTCTGCTATTCCTTATATAAACCTGCCCCATACTGCTTGTAGTTCCTTATTCTTGATCTGTGCAATACTAGCATACATTCTTAAGTCACCTTGAGAGCAGTTGCTCTATCCCTTGTCCCTTGTCCTTGTGAGCTAAACACTCTTTTTTTCATCCCTGGCCCCCATACAAGTTCTAGATAACCCTAGGCCCCTCCATTGAGCTTATCAAATAGTTTCAATCATCCTTGTCCTTGTACTAAACATTCTCAACCTTTAGTCCTTTAGTCCTCGCTCTCACTCGCTATCCTTGCAGCTTCCTAGATGTTGGTCTCCTTGTGAGTATCACCTAGGATAGTATCCTCATTGAGCAAGTCTCTTTGTGTATGCTTCACATAACAAAAGATCAAGAATCTCTATGGTCCCATCTCCTCAAATGAAGGACATCCCCCACTGACACCACAAGTCATCACAGCTTCAGGCTGTTCCACAGTAACAGCAACAATGACAGTGACATAAAAATCCCTGACATAGAAATCCCTGCCCCACCCCCAGAGAACCCAACCCCATCCAGTTACTGACAATGATGTGTTTTAGGACCATCCAGAATCCCAACACCACTCCCCCCTCCTCGGTTAACACTTTACATTGCATCTCCACATCCTACCCTTCACTTTGTGCATCTGCATGCATCCCTCAGATCTCCACATTGATCTTTGCATCTGCATGCTTACACTTTTATTTTGCTTAGTGGTAGTAACTTTAGATGGAAGGCATGCAACAGTGTGGGATAGCAATGCAAGCATTTTGTATGTCTTGGTTCCCATCTTGGTAATATCATCTGAAATATAGAACATTGCTGCTTTTGCACTTTTTCCTGACAATATGCATTTGAGATCATAGCCATGGCAATGGAATACACTGTCTTGACATGCAAGTACCACAGAATTAGCTTCAGCACCAAAGTACAAAGTTTCAATAACATTATGGGGAAAAACAAATCTGCATTTACCCTCAATTCCATACCTGTGACAACAGAACATTTGTGCTGCTGTAAAACCTCTCCACATTTTTTTGGTTCCAGTGAGAAACATTGATTTCCATTCAGTTGATAACTTGTCTGATAACAGACCATTGCTTAAAGGAGGTTTGGCTGGCCATTCAATACAGGGCTCAAACTTGGAATCATCAACAGATACATCAATATCTGGCAAGTGATGATGGATTAAAGGAAGGAAGCACAGAATTTCTTCTGACAATTTTCATCATGTAACTGGTGGTGAATTCCTGTGGAATTCATACCACCTTCCAACCAAAGGAGAAAGTGACCATGAAGTGAACCTCAC
This sequence comes from Baorangia bicolor, assembly GCA_038093395.1. NCBI lineage: Eukaryota > Fungi > Basidiomycota > Agaricomycetes > Boletales > Boletaceae > Baorangia > Baorangia bicolor. The sequence goes on from JBBPSC010000878.1 coordinate 2,848, forward strand.
TTGGTATACTTGCAAGTGCCATAAAAACCCCCATCCAAGAAGATACTTAAAACAACAGTGTACTGAGAACTTGAAGAAATTGGCAGTGGCAACTTGATCTTGTACTAGATGAATGGCAGATCCACACTGACATCTCCATGCATGAGTTGAAAAATGAACATAAAGAAAAGGTGAGGCAAATCAAAGCATCTAAAGCAACTCCAGATTTCATTTCAGATATAGATCTTTGAAGCCTCTGAGCCAGGAATTCAAGCAGAGGTAGTGCTGACATACTGTTACAGTTGAGTGCATTCTTCTCTTCTTGTGACATGTCTGAAATTCTCCATTCCTATTCAAGGTGAGAAGTAACTGTCAATATAATGTAGGATCCTTTTTAACAATTTACAGTGAGAAAAGTCTTGGGCAAGACCAGTGAGCATGAAAAAAGGCTGAGTCCATGGACAGTGTGTGAGCATATGGAACAAAGCCAAGATTTGTTGTTGAATGAGGTGATACCATCAGCAAACATATATCATAACAAAATTGGGAAGATGGGGAAAGCAGAGCAGAGTGACCATGAATGAGGAACATTGAACACAAGACTCCCAAGGCAAACACATTGTCATCAAGAGTTTCACCTCTCAATTTCTTATCTTATCTTATCTTATCTTATCGCATCATGTGATCTTATCAAAGATCTAATCATCTAACTATTGTGAATGCTCATCTTATCTTTTGGACTTAGAACTTTTTATATAACAAACACTCTTTTCTAATGGATCTATGATCCACTTACTATTATGGACACCATTAAAGACTCTACTTATTTACAATACTACTTTGGACTTCACCATTTCAAACCTTTTGATAGTCATGTGGCCTAAGCACATGATTACAAAATCTTCAACTATCATGTGACCCAAAGCACGTGACCATGGGAAAGATTAGGTGACAGGGTCTAGACTCTATACCTATCTAGATCACGCTTCATTTACATACATCAATATTTATACCACATCACATAACTTCTGCTTTGTTCCCCTCACACCTTTATCTTCGGTTACCATATATATACATCTTATCTGTAACACAGCTTGGTCTGTGTGCACTACTGTAACAATATATAAAGCAGGTGTAAATGGCTGAAGACCTCAGTCGTTTCCACTTGTCTTCACTGGTCATTCATGCATCATTACCTCTGCAAAGGGGTGTAGCATTGAGACAGGAGATTAAGGTTTTCGGCTCCTTGACTTTCACCATCCTGCCAGTGCTAGTGAGTGCTGCAAGGAAGTGACGTCCTTGTGCACAATTGTCAGCCCTACACCTTAATTGGTATGGGTTCACAACACTTACACCTAGCACTGTTTCACCTTTCACTCTTCATAGTGCAGGCTTCCTTTCCATTCTACATGCATCGCACACATGCCTATGCCTTTACTTCCATTCTGCCACATCCTCATGTGTGCATCATATCTACCTTCTCTTCCATTCTCTGGCTATGCTGCCACATCATGCCCTATACACATATTCTCCTATATCTACAATTAGATGTACATAAGTACAAACACCCATGTAGTATATAAGGTTGCAATACACAGCCAGAGAACTCCAGTCTAGTTCTCTTGGTCCTTTCCCCACAAAGGCTAGGAGCAGTTAACACTATGGCATAGAACTGTTTCACAGTTCTCATGTCTGTTGCGACTCTTTACAATGGCTCACCACTTACCTTCCTTTCATCCACTTGGTTCAATGGAGGCAACTTAGAAACACAGACCTTAGCCAGTTTATGCTTGTTTTTTAGGTTGTTTCATCTAATGTATTTACTTACCAGTAGCTCTAATTATTGACCAAATTTGTAATGGTGGAGACTCTACAATAGCTCTTCCTAGTGCATCATGTCTGAAAATCAAACCAGTGAGATATTGCCTTCCAAATCAAACACACATCACAGTGCCCCGTCATCATGGACATGGCACTTGAAAGTTAGCCATAAGCAAGATTTGGAATGCTCTTCAAACTGATAATCCTCTCAGTATCACACTTAGCCTAGACAAACCATGCTTCTTAATCATTGTCCTCAGTTCTTGTGTCTCCTTAATCACAACCCCACCACACCAGGTAGCATTGGTGCTCTTCAATCAACCCCTCAATATGATTGACAAAAAATAAAACCTGAGGATAAACCAGTCCAGCACCAACAGCATTATAGCTAGGGACATACCCATTAAAATTTGTCAAAGGAGAAATAGGGAGTGTACTTATGGGACCAGTTGCAAAAAACACCAGTATGATGTCTTAGACAATGCAATGAATTGGAGTGAGAAGAAAAGGGACCTCTGCCTGTGGTCCAGCACCTATACCAAACATGATGAATTATTGTTGAAGTAGAGCACTCCTTGGTCAGCACACAATATACCTGAGGATGGGGGAAAAATACAATCAGAACAATGTCTGACATTGGGCAAAAATCAGTGACAAATCTATTCACAGTGCATACTTGGGGTTGCATAAGATGACTCTTGTACAGTCATGCACTGGGTGCAAGCTTGACCCATCATCAATAGTGATTCACTAAGTTGTATATTGGTGACTAAATGGGTGGAACCAATTTTAATCAGTTCCTTCATATTTCAGCCAAATCAGTGATAGATTGTATTGGCAATGGCATTAGCTACACAGCTAACACTCCATAGTTCATCTACCATTGTCAATGTCTGGTCAATATGGTGCTCAGGGAGTCTTACCAATACTGAGCAATATGATTGCTTGGTGCTGAACATACCAAAAGTCATTGAGCCTGAATTCCTTTGTCCAAAGGGAGCATGATTGCCCTGGCTTCCATAGGAATGGAATATACTCAGCATGGTTCTCAGCTTCTGACACCTTATGGGATATACTGCGAATGTTGTCCTCACTCATTCACTGGTTTCTGCATCACCTATTCAATCCTCATTTGTGCCTCCCCTCTTAGGTGTTAGTTGTCAAAATCCACCAACACACCAATTCAAACCTACAACCCACCTCAAGCATATCTCACATTAGCTGTTCATGTGGCAACAGGATGCAAAGAGACCATGAATGCCCAGTGAATGAGTAAGTAAAGCAAGGTGGGGAGTGAGGCAGTGATCAGGATAGCCAGAAACACAATTGATATAGCCTGTTTTAAGATGGTAGGTGTGGATAAATGTGGGAAGGGAGCATTTGAGGATGATACAGGCATGGTTGTGAATTGTATTATGGACTTGGACATCTGTGATGGTGTAGATACACAAAAAACTGACTTGTTCCTATTCAATGAAGGAACTTATAATTTCAAGATGATCATACAGGTGCCATATATATCACCCCAATTGTCTGGCTTTTCATAATCAGCAGACTTTGCTGCCTTTGTAAGTATCCTTTTCAAGCCAATTGGCCCTATCTGTCAGTCGGGCCAGTCAGTCTGGTCATGGTCACCGAGCCCAGTGGAGCCAATTGATCAAGGCCACTTTTGACAAGGGTGGCCAGTATGCCCCATGGTGGCCTAATGCAGGGGTATATGCATTGGTGGGGGGATCAGTCATGCATGTGCTGACAAGTGCTGAGGCTTCAGGGGATACTGCTACTTCAGATTGATGTGGAATGTTGATCCACTGCCTTTCTAACAACTGATGTTCAGGATCTGAAAACTAAGTTTGGAGTATTTAATATAAATAGTCAGTTCTGCAGAATCAGTTTATTACCTCTGCAGTACAAGAATGGTGTGAGGCCACCACACTTTAGAAGGCTGGTGCAAAAGTAGCTCAATTGAGTACTCAACTCATGCTGGCTTTTGTACATTGACAAGATGGCCTGAATTATAGGGATTGCTGAGCTTTAGAAGGCTAGTGAAGGAGTCACTTGATCAAGTGCTCAACCCATGCCAGTAAGCTTGAGATGCCTACCTATCTGCCCCTTTGTCCCTCCTTCTCCTCCCCCTCCCACTTGTGTTATAGATACCACTAAAGACTTTACATATTTACACTATTGCTTTGAACTTCAACATTTCAAACCTTTTGATAGTCATGTGGCCCAAGCACATGATTATAAAACCTTTGACTGTCACATAACCCAAAGCACGTGACTGTGGGAAAGATCAGGTGACAGAGTCTAGACTCTGCCCCAATCTTGAGCATGCTTCATTTACATAGCCACTATTTATAGATTACAATGCAACTCTTGATTTGTCTTGGCCACACTTTTATTACCAGTTACTATATATATACTTCTTATCTATAACACAGCATGGTCTATGTGCATACCTGCATAATATAAAAGGCTAGTATAAATAGCTGAAGTCCTCAGTCATTTCCACTTGTCTTATACTGTCCATTGGTGCATCAATAGCTTCATGGGCCATAGTATTCAGGAAGTGTGACTAAGTTAGTGGCTCCTTGACTTCATTGTCCTGCCAGTGCTAGTGTGTGCTGCAAGGTAGGAGTGCCATCATGAACAATTATTGTTCCTATGCCTTAAATTGGTATGGTTTGCAACAACTTGCCACAAAATGCTCTCATCCAGTCAGCTTCAGTGAAGGGCATGCACTCAATGATGGACTCCTTTGACACCATGTTTTGAAATTGAGAATGGTGAATGGTGCACATTCATGGGGTCCATCCATGCACTGACTAGTATCATCTGATCTGACAGGGTTTCACTCAGTGGCAGGACTATGAACATGCCACACATTAATATATCTGGGTTGAGGGCAAGGCTCACTATCAACCCCCCCCCTGCAGAGCACACCCTAGGTAGGAATGGATCCACCACTACAGCACACTTAGCTGAGTCAATAGCAGCACAGCTATCCTCCCCTCTTGCCTAGCTCATCCATAACAGCTCAGAGCTGGAGATGGGCAGCACCAGGATAGGGGCTGAACATGGCACTATCAGGTATCCCTTTGCTGGTTTAAGGTCATCATTATAGTGCCATCTGAGTTGGGGCCCCATGACTTGCTCCTGACCCCAGGCTTGGTCATTCCCAATGTTCCCACCTGCAATCCCAATGGGATCTGAATGACCATGAGTGCCATATTATCTCTCAGTGGTGACTTGAAATATTACTGCTTTAGATGGCATTATTGATGAGAACCTTGTCAAGTAGTTCTTGAACAAGGTCCAAGCTGCCAAGGCTCAACTGTTTCTATAGTTTCTGAATCACAATGAAGAAAGCTTATTCTGAGACATATTTCATTCTAATCAATACCTACATCAAAGACCCCATATAACACAAATATCTCTTCGATGTTATGAACACAATTTCTTTGAGTTGCATTAGGTACAAGGCCAACTGGGCTCTCAGACAGGTTTCAGATCAACACCCAACACTCACTGAACATGTAGTTGCCTTTGCCCCTGTCAAGGGCATTTTCCTTTTTTTTTACCTTCTATTTAATGAAGTGTGGTTTGATTATCCAGCCTCATGTTCACTGCCTTGTGTCGAAATCCATTTGGGCCCTAGTAATACTATGCAAGCTGTATGCCTCTTTCTACTAACCTTTGCTGTTGCAGTGTCCCCATTGTCCTACTTTTCCACATCCACTTGGCACTTGTTCTTTGCATGTGAATGTATGCATTTATAAACTCTAGACATGTATGCATGCCAACGTGTTGCCCTTGCCACCCTTCTTTGCACCATTTCAGGCAGCTGCTCATGTGTTCACAACTCTGGATGCATTTGCTCACTCACATCACTGGTTCACCTGTCAGGATGATTCAAATCTTGGCACTGACCTCTATTTACATATGTTCTCTCTGTGATTTGCCATGCCTTTGCAATTTCCCTGCATGAGAGATTTTAGCAGATGATGCCACAGTATCAGCCATATGAATAAGAGTACATGCAATAAATGTGTGGCACTAATAGTTTGTAACACATCAGTAGGTGCTGAACTACCAGGATGGTCAACAGCTGAGGTTGCCTGAATGCTTGAGCAAATGTTAATGAGGATGCCAATAGTGGATTCAATTACATATGACAGCAGGCTACACAGAACCTATTGATCATTTCTAAATGCAAACCAACAACAAAAACTACTGATCCAAATATGCAAAAAAAAGTGAGGCACAAAGACTGCAGCCTTGTAAACAAGTGCAAACAGTTTCCATGGAAATTTTGACCTACACTGAAGTGATTTTTACCCCTCCAAAAAAATGTTAAAAGCAGCACACAGCTGGAGTCCAGTGTAAGAGACTGTATTGATAATTCTAGTAAAATGGTACAAACCTGGAGTCCAGTGTAAGAGACTGAGGAAAGGCGAAGTACACTGGACTCGAACAAATGGTAGGACGAGTCAACATAAATAAACAACAACAATGCGCCACAATGTGGCACAACTCGTAGGTCACCTGAAAGTGCACCAAGTGGTGCACAATCAATATAACTAACAAAAAATACACTACTACTATAGTGAGAATAGGACTGAGAAAAAGGTAGGGATGAGTACTTAGTACTCAGTAGCATGAGTCATGTGGCCATTGGAGATCACAATAGCTATGTCACATCTACAAGTCCATGCACAGTTCAAACTGTTTTTAATTGGAGAAGAATAATTCAATGACCTCACTACTTGCAGCATCATACAGTGATATACATCAGCTTGTAGGGCTGCTGGTGATGGTCTATTGGTTTTAATAGGGACAACAGCTTATGGCTGAGTATATTCCCTAAAGTGCCATGCACTAGGGGACAAGACACCTCTTTCATCTGCATTGTAGTAAATTTCAACTATATACTTGGCAATGCCAGTTTCTGTATGCTGAATATCAATAACTGTATTTCCATTTGTCTGAACAGTATACTTTGTAAGTAGCATGGTTGGCTGTCTTCACAATAGACAGCTGACTTGTTTTAAACAAGGCCCATGTTCTTTTAGCCAACCTTTATGAAAGCTTGAAATTGTTACAGACACCACTAAAAATACTTTTCTTTACAGCATGATTGGTCGACCAAACATGCATACCTACATCTTTACCTTATTACTTCAGCCTTCAAACATTCAGCCTTCAACTAGTCACATAACCTGAAGCACATGACTATGAAATAGACAGGTAACAGAGTCTAGACTCTGCCTCTATCTTGAACATGTTCTTTTATCATAGTAATTGTTTGGCTCCTTCACATAAAAACTGCTTTATCCTTGGAACACTTCTTATCACCCTACCATATATGTACCTCTTATCATGTAGCACAACTTGGTATGTGCACTCTTCCATAGCAATATAAAAGGCAAGGGTAAACAGCTGAAGTCCTTAGTCATTTCCACTTGTCTCTTGTACTTATTGGGTGGATTATTACCTTCAAGTTTACCAGTTTAGAGGGGAGATTATGTTATGGAGATCACTAACGACACTATATATTTACATTACTACTTTGGACTTCAATGTTTTAAACTTTTTGATAGTCACATGGCCTCAGCACATGATTATAAAATCTTTCACCATCATATGATCCAAAGCACATGACCATGGGAAAGATCAAGTGATAGAGGACTCAAACATGCTTTATTTACATAGTCACTATCTACAGGTCATGACACAACTTTTGCTTTGTCTTGGTCACACCCTTATCACCAGTTACTATATATGTACTTCTTGTTTTGTAGCATAGCATGGTCCATGCACATACTTGTACAATATAAAAGGCTGGTGTAAACAGCTGAAGTCCTCAGTCATTTCCACTTGTCATATGCTGTTCATTGGTGCATCATTAGCCCCCATAGCCATAGCATTCAGGATGTTTGATGGGTCATATGACAAGTTTGACAAATGGTGGATGAAATTGTCTAACTACCTAACAATAAACACAGAGACATTTTTATCTTTAAAAGACAAAACAATCACATACTGGTCACACATTGGCTCTAAGGAGCACAAAAACAAGAACAGAGCTGGCACATGGGCCAGAAACCAGCTCCTTAAATACATGAAATTACACAAACATCTCTGGCCCATAGAAAGTAAATTAATGGAAATGATGGCCTCACATTTCCATCCTGGCAATCTTGCTAATACAGCAGCCAACAAACTTTTTAAGCTCTACCAGTCTAATGACCAGTGAATAGAAGACTTTCTTACAAAATGGTTGTTTTTTTATAACAAAGCAATGTAGAAGATACCATGGACTGTTTCCTCCTTGAAAAGAATGTCAAGAAAAAGATCATCCACTGGATTTTCTTAAATGAAGAATAAGAAAAAACAGTGGACAAATATATTCAGGTTATCTGAAGGATTGGCGATGCCAAAGATGCCTTCAACTACCAAATTAAGAATAACCAGGGAAATGCCTGGAGTAACAATGTGCAAAGGGGGGAGTTAAGCAATGCCAAAACATATGGCAGCTGTGATAAGCCCATGGAAATCAATGCTGTAAGTAAACACAGCAAATGTTTCAATTGCCAAGGCCCTTACCTCACTAAATACTATGATAAGCCCAAGAAAGAATGCAAGGAATGTAAGTTCCTTGGGAAAGGGCATAGCAGAAGATGCAGCAAGTATCACAGTGTTTGTGCTACTAGTGCAGGGGATAGCAAGAGTGAAGAAGAGAGCTGCCCTCATGGCAAAGGAAAGGGAAAGGCAAGGGAAGAAGAGTCCAAGCCTGAAAAGACAATCAAAGAAATGTCCTTTGATGAAATGAAGGCATTTTTTTACAATATGCAAACCTTGGAGATGAAGTCTTTAGGAAAAGGGTGGTTTGCTTGAGTTCTTGGAAAACTTTTGCAAACATTGCTTCTTCATTGTCAAGCCCCCATGCTGCTGCTTCAGGATGGATTTCAAAGAAAAATTTTAGTGTACTCAATGTGTAATATGGGCAAGAAAAAGACACCTTTTTCCAATCATCATCTACAGACAATTTTGTATCATGTACAACCAAGACTGGAAGTCAGATTGAATCTAATCTTGCTGCATGGAATTGCAAGCTTAATTTGGTCAAGAAAAATAAAGAAAAATATATTACATTTTCATATTTAAACAATGAAATACCCAAATAGATTCTGATCAGATCTGTTAAATCAAAGAAAGAGATCAACTTGGAAGTCAGGGTTGCAGCCTCAACAACCAAACACAAAATAACTATAACACATGCCCTACTGAATAGTGGTGCAAACAGAATTTTCCTCAATGCTACCTAGGCCAAAACAAATAATATCAGGATTATAAAACTCAACCAACCCATCCCAGTATACAATGTGGATGGAACCAAGAATTCAGCAGGAGACATCATGCATACTGCTAAGCTAATTATCAACTATCAGGGACACTGCAAAAAATTAATAGTGGAAGTTACTGATCTCAGTAGAAACCCATTGATTCTAGGATACATGTGGCTTGCCAAGCACAACTTTGCAATCAACTGGCAGATAGGATCTGTCAAGCTTACACGATGTCCAAGAACATGTTACCTTCTCTCAGACAGATCCATATTCTTGAGAATCTTAGAAGAAAAGGAACTCAATGACATGCCTTATGTGTATCATACACTAAAATGAATTAACCAACTCCAGGTGATGGATAAACCAGAAAAGACACCAACAGAACTGGTTTCCAAAAAGTTCCACACCTGGTTGGATATTTTGGGAAAACAGAGTCTGAGCGGATACCTGAATATAAACCATGGGATCATATTATAGACATAAAAAAAGGTTTTAAGCCCCACAAAGGCAAACTCTACCCAATGTTGGTTACCAAACAACACAAAGTATCAGCATTTGTAGATGAGCAATTGCAGAAGGGATACATTAGACCCTCTAAGTCACCCCAAACATCTCTGGTGTTCTTTATCCCAAAAAAAGACAAACAAAAAAGAATGGTACAGGATTACTGATACCTCAATGAAAACATCATAAAAAATAATAATTATCTTCTCCTCATTGCATAGCTCATTGATTGACTCAAAGGAGCCAAACTATTTACAAAAATGGACTTATGTTGGGAATATAACAATGTACATATTAAGGAAGGCAATGAGTGGAAAGCCACTTTTGTTTGCCATTGAGGCACTTATGAACCCCTCATTACATACTTTGGACAATGCAACTTCCCAGCCACATTCCAGGCAATGATAAATAACATCTTTGTCAACATGTTGAAAATAATAATAGTATATATAAATAATATTTTTATCTTCACAAAAATGAAGAAACTCATGGTTATTCATTTTAGCCACCCCCAAGTTATCCTTGCAATGCCCTGGCTCCAGAAATGGAATTCTTGGATCAACTGGAAACATTTTACCCTCAACATTGACCCCATTCTCCTGGAGAATTCTCAATACCCTTACTGGTTTAATCCTGACCCCGATTACAAAATTGCCATGCTGTTCACTCAAAGGTATCTCCAAGAGGTTGAGAGGTCTCTTCATGAGTATCCTTCCTTGAATGGAACCAATGGAGAATACATCAACAAGGTCATCATTTCCACCCAACTCAACATTACCAAAAAATCCAAAAACATATTCATCCCTGACTTCTGCAAGGATTATGCAGATGTATTCTCTGAGATCATGCATGCTC
>JBBPSC010000879.1:0-13327 GCA_038093395.1 Baorangia bicolor
ATCCGTCATGCTCTCGTATCCACGTGGCATGCCGAGGGATGCAAAGAGTGCGTCAGGAAGCAACGCAGTTGTCCTGTTGAAGATGGAAGCCAGTGCATCTGTTCGTATCTAACGTCAGCACGGCTCCGAGGCGTAACCACGAGGGGATTACCTGTCACGCCACCCTGGCCTGTCTGTGTTCGGGTATCTCTCCCAGCCCAGTCCAGATTGTTTGTGATATCTTTCAGGATCAGGAGGTGTCGAACGAGGAAGAGTTCTCCATCAAGTGTGCTTGCAGGAGCGTTGCGTTGCCCTATGATGGCACTTGACGATACGAGCGACTGTCGACACAGGCTCACGGCTTCCTGGGCAATGTCTTCAAATATCGCAGGCTGGCAATATACGTGAATCACGGCAATTGAAGGGTGTACCAAAGTATTACCTTGACGAAATCGTAAAGTTGAGATAACACCCGAACAGTCTTTTGCAAGGTTGGATACCACGTCTCCTGCTTATCCAAGGAAGAAAGTTGGAACAACCGACCAACACTTTCCTTCTCCCTGATGTCAAATTGAGAAGTAGGTTTTCTTACAGCTACAATGGCTCATGAGCGTTCTAATCTGCAGAAACAAGGAGCCTCGAACAACAAACCTACGAGTATATCTGGGTATGCCAGATCTTCCGGCTTTGGGACATAGTACCTGATCTCAGCCTGAATCAAGCTCTGAGCCTTGAAGAACAGTCTCGTCTGAGCATCTTGAAGGACCATTTGCAGCAAGTGGCTGATGTGAAGTCTCCCGAGGCCTCTTGGTTTCGGATGATCGAGGTCCACGCTAAGCTCGTCAGGGGGCTCGTCAGGGAGTTCAACGACGTCGAGAACCATCAAGGCTTGAAGAACAGTGCAAACTTCGCAAAGCGTACCGAGTCGAGTCTCATGAAGAATACGAGGCCGGAGATCATCATAGAGGTAATCACAGAGGGTTTCTAGGTAAGGGCTACAAATGTCGGCTCTGAATTAAAGGCGATAGGAATAGTAAACGATACAACTCACTATAGTTGATCCTCACCAGAATCGAAAAACTCGCGGAAGAGATTGAACTCGTCCGTACAAAGTTGTTTCAAATAGGCGCATCCCGCGTTTGTCTATAAAACAGTAATCAATAACAATATTTTGAGACAGAGAATGGATCTTTACAAGTTCGACAAGCTCGGTGCGCGTTGGATCCAGCCCTCGTATTTCTTCCACCAAACGCCCGACCAAGAGGGTCTTACGTGCACTGAAGTAGGCTGAATGACATTCAGACAAGAGAGCGGAGAGTTCCTCTGGATGCGCAGTCGCCCGCCGCTCGAGCTCATTGAGGAGAGGTGCCAGTTGAGGTGTAACACTCCGAAATCTGGTATACAATAGATGTATCTGTGCTATAGCAGATACATCCTATTGTTGGCGTTAACCTGGGTATATCCAAGACAAAGCAATTGGGCTACCTTCTCAGACAAACGCTTGGATACGTCTGCTGTGAGAGCCCTGAGAGAGCCAACAAAAAACATCTTGATGAGTGTCATGGCGCGCGTCATGCATTGCTGGAAGCGTAGCAGGTAGACCTCTGCTTCCTTGTAGTATCGCTAGATACTATTCTCAGTACCAGCGCATTAATGTGATGACGACTACGCACATGAGCCTTCAAATATTCGATGCATATATCGACACGTTCGACCATGTACAAGAAGTCTGTCTGTAGGACAAGTGATTCTCCAGGGTGATTAAGCATCCGAGTCGCGTGTTCGAGCTCCTGGAAATACTCCAGTCTAGTGTCGATCTCATCTGTGAGGTCAAGCAACCTGTCCTGTGACCAGTTGCAAAGTACATTAGTGAACAACGACCCAGATAATGCACATCGACCGACCCTGTCTTCCAGAAGCCGTTCACAAGCATCCTTCAAGCTCCTCCCACTCTCTTCGACGCCTCTCCATCCTTCAAGCATGCTATCCACCTCCTTCTCCACCTCGTCAAGCCGTTCGAGTAACATGTCTGCTGTACCCAAATGTTCTGCTACCATGGCCACATGTGCCCTGAAATGGGCCTCTTGGCTATGCGCAACGGAACGATCGACTTGTGCGAACCAATCATAGAATTGCTGAGGCGTTTGTATGGGCACTTTGGGATCCAGGGCATGCGAAGGCAGCGGACGCGTGAATGCAGGAATGGGAGTGGAAGGTCGGGAACCTGATCCGAGTTTAGTCGTCGCGCGCAAACTGGGAGTGGGTGGGTGCGGGGCATCGTCCTCGATGGCGACCTTTTTGAAACTGAGACAACTCTTCTCGCATGGCGACAAATCAACCTGGTACTCACTTTCAAAGGAAGGGGTGATCTTTCACTTGCTGCTTTGATCGCAGCGACACTCTTGAGAGCGAGGTCGCTCAAAGGTGCTTTGGCTTCCCATTCTTCAAGGGAGATTTGGGGTTTTGGTTGCAGTGTCGGGGTTGGAGGTGCAGCTGGACGGCGCTGTGCACTCGACCGAACAGCTGACATTGTACCGCAAGGGTATGAAACTCAGATCTTATGATGATCGACATTCGAGTCGGAGTCCGCTGCCAAACAACCAGACTAAAGCAGCGACATATAGATGTCCCTAGCGTACTACATTACCACTATGTACTAATTGTCAGACTGCGTGTGGATGTGTATATCAATCCAAAGATAGCGCGCATAGCCAACGAGAGGAAACCAGGAAGCAATTGCTATGACGCTCCATCTGCCCATGGCGATGGCTCATCAGGCATTAATGGAACAGAAGGCGAAACCGCAATTGCTGGCAGTGATTCTTTGAGGGCGGTGATGGACAAGTCAGCAGTTCCCAACTTTTCCATTGACGCAGTTTTCCGATGCGGTCCAGCTAGCGACGGTTTGGGTGCAGGCTCGAGCACAAAGCCGGCAAGGTGGCCGGGTATCTCATATGACGGTGTGATGAGAGGGGCAACTTTACTGGTCGGTGGTCTAGACGGTGGCCGAGGCGATGGCGGCTTTGGACTCAAACGCAAAGGCAAAACTACAGACGATCGTGTGTCCGACTGATTAGTCCGTCCCAAGGGGGCGTCAGACAAGGCATTTGCGCCGCGTAATCGTCCGTTCTCTCCTTCGATCACTTTGAGTGCCTGACGTAGTGCATCTTTCTCCAAGCGTGTTTGGTTCAGCTCTTCTTCGGTCTCGGCTCTTCTCATGCGCTCGGTAGCAACCATCTTATTCGCCTGCGAGGTGTTCAGACGGACGGAATCTATCAGAGGAGAAGCATCTACCTCCTCAAACAAGGCTTGTGACAGCGACTCGAGCTCTGCCTCCAGTGCAGCCTTAGCCGCATCTGCGGCTTTGTGAGCCCGACGTTCACGCTCGAGTTGTTCTTGCAACTCTTCCATCTCCTTTTCTCGTGCATTTGGTACCAAGGATGAAAGAGAAGGTGAAGTGAGATGTGGGGGATTAGGGGAGAGGGCGGGCGATCGAGTACCTGTCCGTGGATGAGCGATAGCTAGTACGGATGTGTTTGTATTTGACCCACCGCTACTGAACCGAAATTTAAAGAAACGGCTTTCCTGACTAGTTATTGGGGTTGTCGGTTGAGGGGTAGAGCCCGTCCATGGCGGTGGCTTGACACCATTGACGAGTACCACGGCCGCACTGGACGGTACTGTAGGTGTCCCCGATTCATTCAAGGGGCCGTAATCTAGGCTTCGAGGGCGTTCTTCAGACTTCTTTTCTGAATTGTGATTCTGAACCTCGCGCGCACTCCAGCGACGCCAGCCGACATCCCTTGCACTGCATGGCGTCTCCCTCTTCAGAGCCTCCTCGAGCATCTCATTGTTGGATATAACAAGCTGAAGATTCGACTTTGCGAGATTCAACTGTGTCTCTAGTTCCGTTTGGGTTTTGATTGCTGTCTTAAGAAGGGAAGACTACAAAACCGGATAGATCGGGGATCGATTGAGAGGCCGTCTGGGTAGAATGAAGTTGGACGTGGGCTCACGAGCTCTTCCACTTTGTTGAGGACACGGTCGAGGGCGTATCGGAGGTCTTCTTCTTGGCCTTGGGAAAGCACGCGACGAGCGTCACGTAGATCGTCGTCCAGACCTGCGAAAGCGGTGGACGTGGGTGAACTCGGGGAGAGTGGTGCTGGAGACCGCAGCTGTGAGGATCTGGTATTCGAGCCGAACGAAATGCTGGACAACATGCGAAACGCAGATACGCAAAAATATGACAGCAAGGGTTCAAGGGACGGGATCAGCTGCAGTCTCGAGTGCAACACTAACAACTTTACAAGTTGCCATTCGCGGCAATTTCAAGTTGCTGCCTCATGGAGTGAACCAAATACCAATCAGTGAGTATCTCCATCACGGTCGATGGCTTATCTGCATTTTCGTGCAGGCTGCATGCGCCCAATGCGCGAGAGAGTTGCCGTGGTAGCGGCCTGAGCGCGTTGCACTCGTTCCTCTCCAACGCACTTCTCATGCCCACGAACATGGTTCGCAGCAAAACACTGCCTGCTCTCATTCTCACTGTCCATCGTGCGCGTGTGTAGGTATGTATGGGAATATGCTTTCAATAGCCCTTCATCCCATTTGCTGGTTCCTCAGGCCTCCGGGTCATCGCCGGCTCCACGCATCACCACGATGGAACCGTTTAAACTTTCTCGCGTCGATACTGCCAGTGCGGAACTCTCATTGCCACATCTGTCCCATCTCCGAGCCCATCTGCCGCATTTGTCCTCTGGCGTTGTCCATTTCCTGCGATCATCGTTAAAAATTGCGCAGCAAGGTCACGGCGGCAGACAAGCTTCGGCGGCCAATTCCCACTTCTCATTAGCTTATTATGTGTGGCCGTGTCTCGACCGTTTCACTGCACGATTCCCCTCTTCTTGGTAACCATCTACTCTCCTCCTTAGCAAGTCCTACCAGTTCGCCATGCCTCCCCCAAAGAAGGTCGACCCTCCTCACAAGCTCACCTTTGCCACCAACAGCGTACGCAACACAACCTTTGCTTTGGACAACGACAAGTTCTACTATGAGATCGTGACCCGGTTCTGGCACCCCCACCTCACCAAAATAAATAAATACGACTATGAAAACCGTATCGTGAGTTGCGTCGCCGAAATCGAGTCCCTCCCGAAAAAGGAGGTCAAGGTCCGATTCAACACGCCTGATGCAGAGGGCGAGTGGATTCGGGCTTCAGATTTTGTCAAGTATGATGGTGGTAGCGTGTGCGTACGATATTTGATTCGTTGTGAGGTAGGAAAGCTTACATTGCCATAGCGGTGGCGTATTTACCACAGGCGAGGAGGGTGTAATGTACCGCTGGAAGACGCACAATCGTTGTTTGCAGGTGTGTAACATACCTGTCCACTGCAACAACTTGGGCTGATTTCTTAAGCTCCAGCTTGTGAATGCTAATGATGAAGAAAAAGTTCCGATTGCAGAATACCACCCATTCAAACGCCATTTCCTGGTCTTCCGGATGGCTCAGCGTGCATGGCTTGAAGTCAAACCGGAAGCCTCCGCCGCCCTCGAGAAAATCATCGGTGAGCATATCTCCTGGGATGGATGTGCTGACATTGATCCATCTGTGGTCACCTACAGTGAGCTATCTCATCGTGGAAAGGCGCCGACGCCAAGCCAAGATTCGCATCAAGTTGGAGCACCAATAAATTCAGGCGTGCGATTTATTGTGTATCGTTCAGTCACTCGCGCTCTCTGTAGTTCCTGCTGCTGCGGAACACAGGTTTCTGCTATCTCAGCCTCGGAGATTAGGTGTTTTAGTGAGGCTGTATATACTATGGAACGTCACGCGCATACTTTTCTGGGGTACTGATCGCTCGTTGGTTCTATCTCCTCTAATCGGGTTCAAACGCTCATCCACTCGTTTTTCACTATTTATTATAATCATTCCCTACACTCCGTTTCTCGATGCTATATTGTCCTGGCTAGATTACCCATAGTGAATACAATGTTCAGTTTGATAACTGCCCCAGAGCTGGAATACAGGATATATAATGTGATTCAGAGTACGCTGACGTTCAAGTTCACCTTTATAATGTCGTGTTGAGCTGACGCAAACCTCCTTGAACGACAGTTCGGATGTGATAGCACTTAGAGAAACCGGACCTGAAATAGTATCGTGATTCATGTTGTGGGACCTGAGACACCACATGCTCACTAGAAGTTCACCCTCCCCCCAAGATCACTGGCACATGCTTACCGCTAGCACGTGCAGTGTGTAGCGTAATCACTATCCTTGCTATGGGGAAGACTACCAGGACTAGGTCTTTTTTTCTGATGGCCTATCGATATAATATAGTTGTTCCAAGCGACCTTCCTTGGAATATCCATCATGCTGACAAATATTGCCCAAATTATATAAGGTTTATAATCATTTATTTAAATTATACTTAAGGGACAGTTGATAAGGGTATATAAGGGGTTATCGACGGCACAAGGAGACGGTCGCGGTCACGGCTCGAGACACCTCTTGATCATGATTCATGGTATCACACTAACCCCGGTTGAGCTGACTGAGCACACTTAGATTTAAAAGCCTGGGTATTGAACACACCCGGCAGCTGGCATTCTCTATGGCTGCAAACTTCTCCAGCATCCCAGTCCTCGACTTTGCCCTCACCAGGGACCAGGCTCATAAGCCCGAGTTCATCGACCAGCTAAGACATGCTCTCATCAATGTCGGCTTTCTCTACCTGAAGAACCACACCGTACCGCAACAAGTCATCGACGATCTTATCGGGTATATCCCGCGTCTCTTCGATCTCCCGCAAGAGGCAAAGAACAAGATCTTCATGGCCAACTCCCCTCATTTCTTGGGGTATTCAAAGCTTGGCACGGAGTTTACGAAAGGCATGACAGATTATAGAGAACAGTTTGATTTCGCAACCCCTCACGAGACCCAGTGGAGACCCGGCGCTCCGGAATACTTACGATTGTGGGGACCTTGCCAGGTGTGTGTGATCACTTTTTCAGGCCGACGATTCGAGTTGACGATAGGTCCGGTTCTAGTGGCCCGACGAACAGCTTATACCAGGATTCCAAAATACCATGGAGACGTACCTCGCTCATGTGCAGCAACTCAGCTATCGCTTTATCAGTTTGCTCGCGGAAGCGTTCGGTCTCCCGTCAGATGCGCTCAACAAATTCTACGATACAGATGAGCTGATGCAACACCGAGGAAAGGTGAGATTAAGACAAGGACGAAAGGTTTCACCGTACCCGGTACCGAGATGCGCTTCCAGGTCGTCAAGTACCCAGCCAACGATGGGTCCCTCACCGGCACCGATCAAGGTGTCGGTCCTCACTATGATGCTGGGTTCCTCACATTTGTCAGCGCTTTCTGGAGCATATTTAACTTTTTCGTCCAAGTTGATCCGCGTTACAGCTCCTCCAAGCTTCTCCCCACCCTGGTCTCCAAGTCCAGAACCTTTCCGGGGAATGGATCAATGCGCCCCCTATCCCCGGAACCTTTGTCGTGAACATTGGAAAGGGTAAGCGACAACACCTTCCTCCTCTTGTTCGATTCTCCACTGACGCACTCGTCCACAGCCCTCGAATTCGTCACGCGTGGTCTCGCACGCGCCACCTCTCACCAGGTCCTCTCTCCCCCCGTCGGCTCGACGGCTCGCTACTCTGTGCCCTTTTTTCAGAACATCAGCCTCAGCGCATGTCTCGCCGATCAAGTACTCGACTGTACGTACCACCCCTCCATCCCCATCCCGTGAAATGAAACACTTACATACGTGAACCCGGACCATCGCACGCAACAGTCCCGACGGACATCTTGAAACTCAAGGAACTGAGAGGTGATCCTGCAACGACGGATTGTACGTGACCACCCTTTTCCTTCCCCGGCTTCTCCAAACGACCTCACTGCGCGCACGCATGGCCCATGACTCATCTGACCCCCATATCCTACAGCCGTCAACCTTGGCGAATTCGATCGCGAACCTTCGGGTAAAGTCAATTTGATCGGCCGTGTCAAGTGAGTCATGACGACCATGTGCTGCCCCATGCGCAGCAGCGGTTTGACCGTCGTATGTACGTACGAAACTGACCGTGAATGTTGTGTTTAGGAGCCACCCAGACGTCGCCGAACGCCACTATCCCGAATTGTTCAAACAATATTTCCCATCTGGCCTCCCGAAACAGGTCAGCGCGTACTGAACAGATGGGGAAACGAGGAAGGAGACATGTTGTACCCACGATCTTGTGCATACTTGATCAACAATATATAACATGACATGTACCACGTCAGGACCGTATCAATGAGGTCGCAACAGTGGGCAGCCATCATATCTGCAGAAATGGTATGTATGTAACATTATCGCTTGACGACTCTACTACCGTGGATCTGGGGTGCTTGATTGGTGGGGAGGTACCGTCGCCTATCTGGGCTGCAACAGCGCCCATTTCAAGGTGCCACGGCCCCAGCCTAGAGCCGATACTTACTTATGATTCGGATGCATCCGTGATCAGCGGATCCAATGTGGAATCTTCAATATGTCTTGTAATTTGATCAGGCTAATATGAGGTAATGACACGGCAGGGGATTAGATGCGAGTCAAGAAGGTCGATGGATTGTTAAGAAAAGCAAGTATACAACGATCAGAAAACCTGGATATATACAACGTCGGCGCATGCGGGGATGGGGATGAAGGAGATGGTTGATGTCGACTTTTGACGAGCAGACAAAGAAGACCCGTGCAAAAAAACATACTAGGTCTGCTTGTGCCGCCCAGCGACATTGAAGTGCAGGAACAGTGTGTACAAATGGAAGAAATAGAAATGCAGCATAGAATACACTAAGGCGAAACCGCCAGCGTGGCGGAGTATGAGAGTACTCGACGCCGCTGCTTGAAGCTGACGATCGGCCACGGCTTGAGCGGCGGGGGTATGTTCTTGGGTATCCGTCGCTGTGGGACCATCCTCAAAAATTGTTGCTGTCGGTTCTATGATGGGGACTTGAGGATCGGGGGCGTCCATCTCAACAGCGGCGGGGGTCGCGGATAGTCAACTAGATCCTTCCGGGACAGTGATCCAAGCCGTTTCGGGAGGAGTCGAGGGAGGTGGAACGTTCTCCTCATCGCTGTCCTCGTCCGTAGTACTCTCGCTCTTATCCTCGTCCTTGGGGATCTCAACGATAGGGAGAGAGTCAGACTCGTCTTCTTTCTTATCAGACTCGACCTTGTTCTTGGTCTCTTGGTCTTGAAGCTGCTGACGGAGCCTGGTCAGCTCGAGTTCCTTTTTCTCGAGTTCGGCCTTCTCTTTCTCCTTTTCGATGAGTTCCTTCCTCCTTTTCTCGCGCTGTACACGAAAACGATCAGCGACTCGATCTTGGAGATACAAATGAAATGGTGGAAAGCTCGGCAAACGCAGATTTACGCGGAGCACTCACTTCCAACTTTTCCTTGATTTCGCGCGCTTCCTTTTCCTTCTTCAGACGTTCCCTCATTTCCCTCTCGCTGACAACCCAGGCAGCCGCCCCTTCCGATGCGGCTTCAGGTTGCGACTTGTTCCTTAGCAAGTCTACATGTTCCAGATAGGAGAAACGTGTTGTCAGTAAAGATGTTATTCCCACCAACGCACCAACACACGCTCAAGGAAGAGATATTCAAAGGAAAACCACCCTGCCCACAATCACAGTTGAAAACAAACTCACATCCCTGCAGTGCCGCAACGCTGAACTCGTCGTCAGGGATCGAGTCCGCAAAATTCTTTGCCAGTTGGGCAAGCTTGACACCATCCAAGGGCTTGGCAGAGTGCTGGCAAGCAGCAATGTGCTCCTCGAGGGGAGGTGGGAGATACGCCTGGTTCTTCGCGCCAAACCCGTCTGGACTGGGGATGAAGTCAGGCGGAGACTGCGAGTTCCTGGCCGAGCACGGCAAGGACGAGGTCGACGAAGAGAATGAAGGGGACATGGACCACAAAGTAGAAGAATGAGACGACGGCGAACGAGATGGTGGCGTCGAGGGGAGCTCAATGCCTTCAAGGTCGCCTTCTATGGGCTCGTCATCCTTGTCGGTCGACGGGAAGAAGTTACGGAAGAGAGCCTCCGCCTGCCATTTGGAAGCATTCTTGAACTCGATCCAGACGTCCATGCGACCCGGACGCGAAAGTGCAGGATCCAGACGCTCAAGGTGATTCGTAGTGCTGCAGGTGTTGTCAGATGGGTGACAACAAAGCAGATGACCAAGACTCACGCGAAGAGGATACGGCCCTCTGCAGCGGCAACGCCATCCAAGGCGTTGAGAAGACCACTCAAACTCAATGTGTTGACATCCGATATGTGGTCCTTGTG
Source organism: Baorangia bicolor (assembly GCA_038093395.1). Taxonomy (NCBI): domain Eukaryota; kingdom Fungi; phylum Basidiomycota; class Agaricomycetes; order Boletales; family Boletaceae; genus Baorangia; species Baorangia bicolor. Next base: position 10,322 of record JBBPSC010000879.1, read on the forward strand.
GCGTCTATGGCGACCGCTCGACGTCGTCGGCTGCTCTGGAACAGTGGCCTCCTCACCGCCACTGTTGCCCGAATCAGGAGTTCCATTAGAACTCTTGTCGCGGGTGACACTGCGGGTAAACGCTGCGTCCAAATCTTCAAGAAGGACAATGCAGCGAGCGGGGACACGACCCATGAGCGTAGTCAGGGTACTGTCACTGATCCATGACGAGGACAAGGACAGGGTATAGATGTCGAGCATCAGCTCTCCAGCTATCGCATGGATGAGAGAGCTCTTCCCTGAACCTGGAACGCCGTGGAGGAGGTAGCCACGACGGAATGGAATGCCACGGTCGGCGTACCACTGGAGAAGAGAGTCATTAAGTAAGCCGCGGCATTAGGGAGATGACATGCCTTCTCGGACTTGAGGAAGTCACGAGCGTCATTGAGAAGCATCTCCTTGACACCTGGGTTCAGGACGATGGAGGACATGGGACGCTTGTGACGCGAATCTGTCCAGCGCCAACTGCCATGCGAATCTGCAAAGTAGATCTGAATGCGGTGGATGGCCTCTGCCTCGTACTCCTTCTTTGCCTGGAGGACGAGCTGCTTGAGGATGGCATTGCTGCGAGCCACGACACTGTGTGAGAAGCGAGTTAGATGGCACGAGTTGGGCCAAAAATAGAAAAAGTACCTTATTGAGAGGACTTCACAGCCGCTGCCATCCGTCTTCTTGCTACGACGCACCCTGAGCCAGTGACCCCTGTAATAAATGGTGTGCGTCGTGTCTGGCGTGGGCTGGAAGACAACGCGTGTCTTGACCTTGCCAGGCGGTGCATCATCATCACCGTCCTCGTCCTCGTCGCCGAACGAGTTGTCAGCGGTCTGAGTGCCTGAGAAGCCAGGGGTCGTCGTTCGCGTAGTTGTCTCAAACTCCCTAGAGCGTTGCCACTCTGGGCGACGAGAAAGCCATAGCATGAGCCAGTCATAAGGGTAGTCTTCCTCAGAGAAATGCGCAGTGAGGAAAAAAGCTACAAAGACGGTTCGTCAGCTGAGTCAGTCGACCACAGCACGGCGCTTACAGTTGACAAAGTGAGACCTGCGACGAGGGATGAGGAGTCAGTGTGAGGTCAAAGGGATTCTGCATGGAGACATACCATGCAGAGCTAGAGACCCTGCGCGCAGTTTCGACTGTGCCTCCCAAAACAACGAGCTTCACGCCGTCAATGACCGAGGAGCCTCCTGCGCCGCCGACGAGGGGCTGCACGAGCGACTTGAGAGCGTCCATGACAGTGAGGGTGTATCTGCGACAGTGTACAATCCAATGCTGCGACGCTGGAAGGGAAAGGTGGGACTGAAGAGGACGTGGTGGGAGTGTGAGTACAAATTATGAGTCGGGTAAAGCGATGTATCGGCGGCTACACAAGCTGTGTATGGAGCAAGGGCAGGGCTATAACTAGTGTCTAGACGTCCACTGGCTGAGTCAGTCTCTCTGTCACGAGCGGTTCCGCACTGCGGCTATGTCGAAGGGCAGCTTCGACGAGGTGGAAGCAAGCCAAGACGCGTCAGCGCAGAACGTGGGTTCATAAACCAGTGGCTCCGACCACGCCACACGGTCGCAAGCGAATTACCCTCGTTCATATTCGCTACAATCTACACGTACTTATGGCCTATGTGACCTGGTAATACAGTCCCTCCACAGCAACATTCGCCTGCCATATCCCTAGCCTACGGACGAGCCGAAGCATGAGGGGAGCGGGCAGAATGAGCACATACGACACTGGAAGCAACACCATCAACGCTATCGATATACAAAGAGTGATACTGGGCTTGATCACGAGAAAGTAGAACAGTGCTTGATACGTCGTCGGATCCATGAACTGCAAGTGGGGGTAGAGTGAGCACCAATGGCAAATAGACGATCGATGGGCCCACCATAGCGTAAGCGTTCTTGTAAAACGAAGTTTCATATTGTACAACATCTGATGCACCGGTCTCGGCCGCCGAGAGTTCGGGAGGGCGCACACGCTGGAATATTGGTCTAGGGGGATATGGCGGGGGATAGGCTAGGGGGCCATGAAACTTTGTTTGTAATGCAAGCTGAGAGTAAAAAGAGATGAGACCACAAGTCTGGTGACAGGGGAACGAAGTGCTGACCTCGCCTCTGGCAAATGCCCTGGCCCCAAGGAGATCAAGGAAGCACAGCAGGGCTCCAAGCGGCAACGTGATAAGAAGTGTCGTACCGGTCTAGAGCATGCCATCAGCCACCAGCACATACCGCTCAACACGGGAAGCCGGCCATCCGAAGAAACAAGACAGGAAATTATGAACCATCAACACTCACCAATGTAAAGACAAATAGATATAACCACGCGATCAGCGCGTAGGGAAAGTTCAGCACCATCAAGTGGAAGACGGCAGCGTGGTACGCCTTGCGGCCCATTGGCCGGAAATACCTAGCCCACGCACGTTTGTGGAGTGGCCAGCGTCCTGGTCTACGATGGAGTGCATTCCGAGCCTGCCCGTCCCGACCATCCGGGTCTTGGTGGCTAAGATGCTCACCCCTCAGCGCTTCGAAGATATCAACATCAGGCTCGCTCTCAGAGTCTTGGCAGAACGAAAGGATGGTTTGGGTGAAGGAACTTGAGGAAACGACTGTGCTGGCATGCGAGTTGGCGCGATGTCGCCTTGAGGCTGGGTGAAGCAAAGGCGTGGTTTCACTGGGATCACCAGAGGTGGGGAAGAAGTGTGGGTGGAGATTTGGAGAGACGGGGTGTTCTGCCAAGGCATCCGAGTCTAACGACGATAGCGTGCTTCGTGCCGAGATGTGGGCTGTTGCACGTTGTGGATGTCTGCGAGAGATCCGAAGTCCTCTAAGGCGGCGTTCCGGTGAGGGATAGGGCGGAGGCGGGTCATTGGTAGGTACGTCCAGTAGACCCAAGGCGTTTTGTGGCTCTACGACAGCGCTTCGACTGCTGCGATTTTCTGTGCTTGACATTCTGCTAGTCCAAATGTGAAAGTTTCGACT
>JBBPSC010000880.1:0-13318 GCA_038093395.1 Baorangia bicolor
AGGCACTCAAACATAGAAGCCCCACCATGGATGTCCTCGTCATGCTTGGAACGTCTGCTGCATACTTTTATTCCGTTCTTGCCATGCTTTTCGCAGCCTTCGATACCACTCCCGGTTTCCGTCCTTTTGTCTTTTTTGACACGAGCACCATGCTCATCATGTTCGTCTCTCTCGGCCGCTGGCTAGAGAACCGTGCAAAGGGCAAGACCAGTGCCGCACTCACAGATCTCATGGCTCTTGCGCCGACGATGGCCACTATCTACACTGATGCGCCAGCATGCACCCAGGAGAAGCGTATCCCCACTGAGCTCGTACAAGTAGGTGATACAATCAAGCTTGTCCCGGGGGACAAAGTCCCAGCGGATGGTACTGTCATCCGTGGTTCCTCTTCTGTCGACGAAAGCGCCATCACCGGAGAACCCATTCCTGTTCTCAAACAGGCCGGCGATACAGTTATCGGTGGCACTCTCAACGGCTTAGGAACGTTCGACATGCTCGTCACACGTGCAGGCAAAGATACTGCACTCGCACAGATCGTCAGACTCGTCGAGGAAACCCAAACTTCCAAAGCCCCTATCCAGGCATTCGCAGATCGCGTCGCGGGGTACTTTGTACCAGCAGTGATCACTCTCTCTATGCTCACGTTCGTGGCATGGATGATTATTGCGAATATGCTCAGTATGGAAGCGTTACCCGCGATGTTCCATCGACACGGGGCAAGTAAGCTCGCTGTGTGCTTGCAGATGTGTATATCGGTGGTTGTGGTGGCTTGTCCTTGCGCGTTGGGACTGAGCACACCAACCGCCATCATGGTGGGGACAGGGGTAGGAGCGAAGAATGGTATCTTGATCAAAGGTGGGAGGGCATTAGAAGCGAGTCGATCTATCAAGCGGGTAATGCTCGACAAGACCGGCACAGTGACCGAGGGCAAACTTGCTGTCACAGGGCTTGTATGGGTTCCGTCGCGGGACAGTCATCTACCCGATGAAACCGCCGGACCTCGCACACTCACGGTCGAGTGTGCAGACGGGGCGACGACCCGTGCAGCTGTCATCGCAATGCTATCAGCAACCGAATCACGTTCAGAACACCCTCTCGCCAAGGCCATCGCAGTATACGGCAGGGATCTCCTGGGGGAATGTGAACTCGACGTACCCCAACCTACGGTAGAGTCGTTCGAGAGCGTCACTGGGGCTGGTGTCAGAGCTGTCCTTTCCCTCTCCACATCAAAATACACGCTTTTGGTCGGCACTCCTAGATTTGTCACACAATCTGAAGAAGCGATACTACCCTCCATGTTATCCAGCTTCGAGGCACGAGAAAGTCCCATGGCACGAACAGTCGTGTACGTATCGATAGGTCGTGGCTCTTCTTTCCCTGTTCCCATCCTAGCGCTATCCCTCTCAGACGCGCCAAAGCTGTCATCCTCACAAGCGATCAGGGCTTTCCGGACGATGGGTATTGACGTCGGTATGATGACAGGTGACGGGATGAGCACTGCTTTGGCCGTGGCGAAGCAGGTGGGCATTCGACCCGAGGACGTATGGGCGAATATGAGTCCAAAGGGCAAAGCTTCGCTTGTAACCGAGATCATGAAGAGGGAGGGGGGAGGAGTCGCTATGGTAAACTTCAACGCGTTCTAACCTCCCTGACCTGACTTCTTGCACTACGACAGGTTGGAGATGGGATCAACGACTCCCCTGCGCTCGTTGCCGCCACCGTTGGCATCGCCCTTAACTCTGGCACATCGGTTGCCATTGAAGCAGCCGACATTGTCCTCATGCGTTCTGATCTCCTCGATGTTGTTGCGGCACTCCACCTTTCTCGCACCATCTTCCGTACGATCCGGAGGAACCTCGCGTGGGCGTGTATCTATAACTTGTTGGGGATTCCGCTTGCGATGGGGTTACTGCTTCCTTTTGGAATTTACATGCATCCGATGGTGGCAGGTGCTGCGATGGCGTTCTCGAGTGTGAGTGTGGTGACCAGTTCGCTGTTGTTGAGGCGGTGGAGAAGGCCGATGGAAAGTATCTTGCAAGAGGAAGGGGAGGAGGCAGGAGAGAAGCCCCGCGGGTGGGGATGGGGCGAAAGCCTGTGGGGAAGCATGCAGAGTGCGGCATGGGGAACTTGGGGGTCGGTAAATGGGAGGACGTCCGTGACAGGGTATAGTCAGTTGCCGATCGAATTGAGTGAACCTGTTTGATCTATATGTGTTGTATTTATCGAGTTTATATTACTCTGCCTTGTTGTCCAACTGCTCCATTGTCCGACAATGTCTGCCCTCGGAAGCGTTTTCTTGGGAGATTTTGGGAGACACCGTGTGTTATCGTCTACTCCACCATCATCTCCACCGCCTGTCGGTGGCTTCGACGAGAATACGACGAGCATGGCCGTCGCGTCATCCGAACACTTGGAAGACGTGCTCGAATCCCTCGATGGCACCGAATCCCCCGCCAAGACGTCGGCGTCACTCCCTGAAGGACGCGATCCGGCACCCATCAGCATCGATCCCGTTCTCTCGCTGGAACTGCGACTGCGCTGGTTGGAGGCGCTCCTCCTCGGCGTCCGACAGGAAACACGCGACCGCAAGGGTAGAGAGAAACCCCCCGAGCTCAAACCCGGCGAAAACCTCATCCACCTCGCCGGGGACGTCCAACGTCGCCTAAACAACGTCGTCGAGTCCAACGACGGTCTCAAAAAGTTTATACATCAATGTACGTCGCGTCTCTGTGTGTTTGACCGCGTTCCACGCTGGCTTTTGGCGCTGATTGTGACATGCGTAGATGATCAGCATGCACAGTTGCTCACGCCCGCCTTTGCCCTCTCCGGGACTCTGCAAGGGCCGGCACCGACGTACGAGAATATGTCTCTCGAGGAGCTCGAAGCCTTGGTTTCAGAAATGGAACCCGACGTTCGTGCCGCCGACCGTGATATGCGCGAGATTGAATTGCTCGAGCAAAAGGGGGTATTGTCAGCTGGAAAGCTAGCGGGTAACCACGTTTCTGCGTCCTCCGCGTCCGTTCTTTTTTTACAACGATGCTGACGAGCGTGTTTACTCAGACTATGAGGCGTTGCAGCCGCGATTGCAGGTACTTCTCGCAGCGCAGGAACAAGACATGAAATTAGCCGCTTCTCTAGAGAAACGGATCGCTGGCCTGGTGGAACGTCACGCAACGCATGTGAGCTGTTTCTTATTCATCGCAAAACTCCCATTTCCAATCATATTTTACGTGTTCCAGGTAGACACGCTTTCGGAGCTTTTCGTCGCCTGGGATGACGTTCTCACCGAAACGGAGAGCAAAGCCAAGAGGTTGGAGCGAGACAAGGAGGAACGACAGCGGTTAGGATACGCGTGAACTCTCCGTTCCCTTTGACACCACGCACTCGAGCTCGTTCACAATCGTTTTGCATAATGATACTCCATATAAACACATAAGTAATTGACTCATATTACTCTCCCTACTGTCTTTCGTACGCGTGGAATCTTGGGTACTGATTCCAAATGGAATCTAATATCGGGGAATGGGGTAACCTACAGCTGAAACAAAAAGGTTAAGAACATCCATGGCTGAAAGTGTAGCATGCTCACAGTAACGCAGCCAGAGAAATTACAACGTCACACGGGCAAGTACAGTAGGGAATCGTAGGGACACGCGATCGAAAAACCACCAAAAGAGCGAGAGAGCAGGGATCGGTGACAAACAACACACAACGAGCAATACAACCAAAGAGGGTAGAGGTTGACCGGAGAGCGGTCTGGGATGTTAGTCCCGTGCTACCCAGTCGGCGCTCCGAGAGACCAGCTCAATCGAATTGTCCATGGTCCAGAACAAGCGCTCGGTAGCACTACGATTGCTCCAGCTCTTCTGGTCGCGCAGTATCATAGCCTACGAGAGGAAGCTGGAGCTCATTTCCACGATAAATAACATCGTACTTACCTGCTGTGCGCCCAAGTTCCGTTGATCATGAGCAAACAACTCAACGTTTTCTTCTAGAGCCTCTGACAAAATCTGGAGGTCCTGTAGGATAGCTTGCATCGCACGGACTGCGGCGAGAATAAGAATTTCTTTGCGGTTGCGTATGGTTGAAAGGTCGCCGTTTGGCGTCGGCAATGTCTTGGATACGGTTTGTAGGACTGTATGGAGGATACGTTTGGTCTCGTTCATGATTTTCTGTGCCTGCGGGAAGTTTTTCCTTGAGACTAGGACGAGCGCGCGGGTGATCATGTCCGATGCAAGGAGTTCCATACGGCGCCGTACGATGTCGGGGTCTGAGGGCTTCGGGGGGTTTGGCAAGGAAGGTGTAGCCATAGGCAAGAGTGTAATAGTTAACAACACGGGATGTGCAAGTCGAGATATCTGCTTCGTTGCGGCAGGGTCATAAAAAGACCCATCCACCTCGAGTACAGGCACCTCATCAATCATTCGATCCATCATGCCGTCCACAAGATTCGGGGAGTCATCGATAGCTAGTGAGTCGAGGCCCATGGATTGCACGAACTGATCGGTTGCATTGAGAGTCCGACTACCGTTCTGATCGGCTGCGATACGACGACTTTCGGTATTATCGAGTTCGCACTCGATCAGCATCTCTTTGCATTCTCCGTACCGCAGCTCACCAACGTCAATGTCGACGTTGTGGCCGTCAGTGGACAGAATCGATGAGGGACCGCCAGAGACCTTGCGAATGCGGAAACGTTGCCCATCGACGATCTTCATGTGGAGTTTCATGTTGAGCAGGGCTATTGACATCATGCCGCCCACGCAACCAGCAAGACATGCCCGAAGATCGTACCAATCCTTGACAAACGTGTATGTTCCGCTGGTGTGGTTCGACATAAGCCAGAGGGAGGCAGGGTCATGCGAGCGGCCGTAACCGAACGAATGAATAGGCATGTTGGCTGCCTCGGCACGAGCAAGAACCAGATCCATCTGAGCACGTCTTGTGCTATCCGCAGCGTCACTGACGAGTATCATCCCTGAGACGGGATTACGAGACTTGCGTTGCAAAACGACGTCAAGGCCTATGTAGCATCAGTAAGTCTTGATCTAGTAGGAGGAAGATTGCTAACCGTGGTTCACAGCAGTTACTACATCAGTCTTTTCATCTTTGGAAGCTCTGATCAAGAACTCGTCCTCCATGCCCTGATTGCTGTCCGGACGTCCAATTCCGTCAATGAATTGCTGCAATCTGTTTCTGCTGTGGGCCCGCCCTGGGCACAGGTAAGGCGTTTTCCGCACTCGCCCTCCTGTCCCGACTTCGAAGGTCACAAAGCTCAACCGGTCCCTTACTCCAAGAGAAGCAAGAATAAAGTCGAGCGACGTTTTGATAACACGTATTTTGAGATCTGCAGTGCTGCGAGGTGAATTTGGAGGAGGCAAGGAAATGATAAGGATCAAGTCAAGGGGTGGATGGGGAATAGGCGCGAGAGAATTGGATGGTCCTGATGATACATGTGGTGTTACAACGCCAGAAGGTCGGGTATCATAACGTAGCATCGCATCCTCCTCGCTCAGGGTCTGCAGCTTGTTTTGCATCTGTCGCTGATGGACCGAGCCTTGCGACGTGGCCGATGATAGGGTGGACCGTGAAGATGCCTGGAGGAGACTGTCCACGGTGCTCGGCGTGGTAGAAGCCGTGCTACCGCTCAGCACACGGGATGCCTTCTCTGAACCGCCAAATTCCTCGATGTCCAAGCCACGCCCAAATGCAGGAGGAGAATGACTCGTTTGTTGCTGTTGGAAAGAGGTGACAAGACCTTGGATCTGGCTTCTCCACGCCTCGAGCGAAGAGCGATCTTTGAAGACGAGAATGAAGGAATCCAAGCGTTCATCTTCCATCTCGATCGTGAGACTCATGTCTCCAGTTGTGCTAGCTGTAACTCGCTTGATGTGCCGCACATAGATACGCCCCTTTAACCTAAGAACACCTCTTGACTGGCTACTTGAGCCAGAAACAGCCGTCGACGAGTCATTGAACGCAGGAGAAGGCAAGAAGCGGCCGAGTGAACGTTTCTTCTCCTCTACTACGCAGATAATAGCTTCCTTGAATAAATAGACGAAAAATTCCCGAACAAGGGCTTCGCGGCGGACGGACAGTAAATCGTACATCTGCAAAGCGCCAAGCCCAGCTAGTGCATGACCCTTCCAATCAATGATTCGATTTCTGAGATCGTCGACGATCGCGTTGAAAGGGGACTCTTCCTCAAGAGTTTGTGACGGCGCATACCGTGACGATTCCGTGTCGGTAGTGTTGTATGCAGGAGCCCATCCATCAGATGAAGGGTAATGTGGGAGCTGTCGGTCTGACCCCCGTGATGTTAGTTGAGATAGTTCGGTATCTTGTCGGGTATGTGCCGAGGTATTTCGAAGGGGAAATGGTTCTGACACCATTGACCCGGGTATATAGGATGTGTTACGCCTTGCAGGAAGTTCGATGACGACGATACAAGTGAGCGGCTGAGACGCATCTCCAGACCTGGAAATGGATGAGAATTCTGGTCGAACCTGGATAGAAGGTGCGACGATGTAGTGAGAATCACTAGGAGTTGATTTTATAGAGACGGCATAATCAGTGGGGTCGTCGTCCGTGGGGTTATATGGGGTTGTCGTGGTTGGTGCTGGAATGCGGCGATTTCGTGAGGCTGGTGTATCGCGGCCGGGATAAACTGCGGGGGAATGGGGATCACCCATGCCGGTGAGAGCAGCCAATTCTATGGACGGGGAATGAAAACTGTTCAACTTGTAGATATTTGACAGAGACACTAACTGTTGGTTTTGCTATTGTCGCCGTCGCCAATTTTCATGGGACGCCGGCAGACACCGCATACGCCCAAGTTCGACTTGCGAGGGACGGCAGACCTCGACTGGCCAGGGGGTGCATAAACAGCAGTGAAGCACGCCTATAAGACGGGGGATATATCAGAGTGGAGATTAAGTAGATCTGTGCGCTTACTTCGTGAAGTGAATGGCCGCATTCAGGGACAACGTGAGGTTTTTCCCCTGGCAACCTGAAGCTGAAACTGAGCGGCTCGAGACATACGGGACATTCTTGTTCATCGTCGAGGGTATCGTGGTTCGAGACAACGGGGAGTGGTGGGGGCGGCATAGCTGCGTAAGGATGGTGGTTGTGGTTATCGAGGGTGTTTCCTAAAGAGTCAGAGGAGTGAAGGGAAGTTGCCGAGGGAGAGCGAGGGGGTTTGCGCTGGAAAACTGACTGAAAGCCCTTGAGAGTTGAATTCTTGAAGGTGGGCGCCTTTGGGGCTGCGCGAGGAGATGCAAAGGTGGGAGAAGGAGGGACTTGATGGAGGGTGTCCAAAGATGATGGGGATGGCTGCGCTTGATTTCGGGATAGCCAAGATGGTGACTGTGAGACGGGCATTAAAAGAGTCGAATGGCGGGGCGACAACGTTTCGGGGGTAACGTCAGGGACAGCGAGCTCCACTACGAGGAGAGCGGTGGCGAAAGGGAAAAATTGGATGGGTGTTACGTTGAAACTCGACCGCTAACTTTGCATATGACTTCGCTTCTTACTCAAATTTCCCAGCTCACCGAATTGGCACCTCGACCGTAACGACGACTTAATGTCCGCCCCGTCCTTGTTTTCTTATATATGCTGTACCTACAGCGCCTTCTATATCTATCGATGGCCCTGACAATGTACTTAGGTAGATGTCTCGACATGCTTCTTGCAATTCAGTTGGAAGTTCCCTCGTAGTAAGAAGAGGACGCCAGTGAGTTTCAGCTGTTCCATGTCTGTCGGAAAATCGGTGACAGTGAAATATTTGTCTGATCAGTATGGCTGTGCGATAACAGGTCACCTGCCAGATAGATGGCGGTCGCCGACTCTACAATTAACTGCCATCCACCATGTCCCTCCACTCGACTGGCCAGGCTCTCGTGGATTCGGATGCCAAGCTGCTGCCCACGCTCTCTCCTGCTTATCATGAATTCCCTACACCCATAAAATCATCCTCGGCCGGATTTGATTTCCATGGCAAGTCTTGCAGAGCTCCCCCTAGTATTTTACTTAGGATGGTACAGTATATTACATGCAGAGTTCTCCTGAACAGACCGAATATGCAAGGGAACTCCACGCGCGTGTTGCACGCGAGTTCCCTGAGGCAAGGGCTTTCTTGCTCTCTCGGTTTCTTTGCTTATCGCCCTATAGCTCCCCCTTTATCGGTTTTGGGACAGACCAGTCGGTATGTCGATGTGGTTCATTCATTGTTCGTGGACATGTATGCATCATGACCCGTTGACAGGGCCTCACCCAACCGCTATGTTCGAGGTCAACACGTTCACTCCCCACCAAACAGGAGCGCTTTTTGCCTGGCTCGTCGTGCACCGTGGCCCCTGCGAGTATGAGATTCAGCCAATGGTGTTACAGATGGTTACTAACGCCACGTAACTCACCAGTGTCTTCGTTCACCCGAACACCGGTGACCCATATAGGGATCATGCGGAGCTTGCTACTTGGATAGGGAATCGCTGGCCGCTAAACTTGGATATCTTGAAACGGGCTGCGTGATGTTTATCGCTAATACCCATCTCTGTATCTTGTGTATCATAGATGAGCCGCATCATGACAACCTTCACTCTCACGACACATTATCGCCGTAGCACTTATCTATCATATCAGGACCGAAATTGTTTCAAGTACAGCGCAGTGGTACGGAGAGATCCGATCCGAGACGGTCATAAGCGGAGCGGACATTCACTTCATTAATTCATTCTCGTCTTTTTACCATGGCCACTTCTCGTCACATTCTAGACAGTGCCCTCGATGCTGTGGGGCATACCCCCCTCATCCGACTTGACAAGATCGCAGCCGAAGAAGGCCTTAAATGCAACCTATGTATGTGCTTCCCATGATGTTGCTCACATGTCCGGAAACATAAACACCCCCCTCTTCCCTAGTGGGCAAGGTTGAATTCTTGTCTGTGGGCGGCTCAGTCAAGGACAGAATTGCAAAGGGCATGGTGATTGCTGCGGAGAAGGAGGGCAGACTCATTCCCGGACAAAGTGTCGTCATCGAGCCAACCTCTGGCAACACAGGTCTGTTCCTTCATATATCCTGCATGTGGCCCTATCTGAGAGGAACGAACAGGTATTGGTCTCGCCATGGCGTGTGCAGTCAAGGTACTACCAACTTCCCCTGAATTGAACGGTTGCTGAATACGGTATAAGGGATATTCGGTTATCATAACCTTGCCCAATAAGATGTCCCGAGAGAAAGAAGCGGTCCTTCGAGCGCTCGGAGCCAAGGTCATCCGCACACCTGACGGGGATTCGGCTTCGCCCAATAGCAATATAGGTAGAACTCCCATCGTATCTCCCGCACCCCTCGTGGCTGAATTCCTTAACGATTGTAGGAGTGGCAAAGCGGCTCCAGCGTGAAATTCCACATGCAGTCATTCTTGATCAGTATGGTAACGTATGTATCGCAGCTTGTCAAGCTCGAGTAATTTCTTACAGTAAACAGCCAAACAACCCATTAACCCATGAATACACGACTGGGCCAGAGATCATCGACGCAGTCACTTCTACTCCGTCCTCTTCGTCGAGACCATCGTCCATGAAGGTCGACGCTTTCATCGCCGGTGCAGGTACCGGAGGAACCGTCACTGGAACTTCTCGCGCGTTGAAAAAAACCCACAATCCTGATTGCATTGTCGTTGGGATTGATCCAGTCTGTGTCATTCATTACCGCATACATTGTGGTTACTGACGTGCGATTTGTAGGTTGGCAGCATTCTCGCGGCTCCTGATACCATCAATGCCGACGGGGTTGGCACACTCTATGCCGTCGAGGGCATTGGCTATGACTTTGTCCCGGATGTCCTCTCGAGGAACCCAGGCGACATCGACACTTGGGTAAAGACAACCGATGAAGAGGCCTTTAAAACTGTCCAACGCATTATGAGGACGGAGGGGCTCCTTGTCGGGGGCAGCAGTGGCAGTGCACTCAGTGGTGCTCTAACCTGGCTCAAGTCCGAGCAAGGACGCAAGTTTGCCGAGACAGAGGGCATGAATGTTGTCGTGTTGTTGCCTGATGGGTGAGCACGCTGGGCCGTCCGGGGGAAAGCTCTGACCAAAATTCACTCAGTATTCGGAATTACATGAGCAAGGAGTGGTTCTTGGACTTTGCGCTACGCGAAGAATCATCCCCTCTCGCGAGCCAGCCCGACGGCGCGAGGGGGTTGGAGGCATCAATAAAGCGCGCATTGTTATAGTTTGACGTAATTGAAGGAGGATCGACAATCATTAACTTGAACATTGAGGTTTATTAGGAACATGTCAGAGAGCATCTGTTGTTATTCGTAATATTAGCAGGTATACAATGGCAACTGCAACTCAGAGGACTACTCTATGATGGAGATCAGTGCTGAATGCCTCCAGAAGAGATGGTGCCCAATACTCTGGTCACTTGGACTGCAATTCAACGGTGTTTTTGAAAGCACCTAACAGAGCTGATAACTGGATCTTCTCGTTGGCACTGGTTGATAGTCTGTGTCTGGAGGGAAAGACAAAAAACTCGTCGAGGAATCAGCAGATGTTAGCGTGGCTACGTACTCTGTGGTCGCAAGGAAGTCCAACAGGTACGCTCGGGCGTGGGGCTTGAAATCGACCGTTTCCACATACTCGTACGCACCAGAAAGCAAGTCTTGGAGTGCAAGTCCTCGTTCGGTCTTCAGGGCCGTTATCACTGCGGAAATGCACATTAATTCCAATTACGTTGATGGCAAACAACATACTTTGAATCGACGTCGTGAATTCATCCGAGAGCATAGAGTTGACTATCGTCTCAATGTCCGATGGATGTGGGTTTCCAGTACAATTGTAGACCTCCGTCTCCCCTACAATGTCATAGGCAGCATGGCATGCCTGAAGGACATTCAGTGCTCTTCGCATATCACCCTTTGAGAGCCTAAGAAGCGCCTGCTTTCCGTCAGGGGTCAATTTCACTCTGGTACGTGTTTAGATGCGCTGTGTGGAGGGGTCACATTCTTTGACACTCACCCTTCGGCTTCTACGACAATATCCACTCTTTTCTCAACCTCCACAATAGGTAGAGGAGAGAACCGGAACCTTGTACATCGACTTTGGATCGCCGGCGCAATTTTGTTCACGTAATTACAAATGATGCAGAAACGAACGTTTTTGGTGTATTGCTCGATTACACGGCGGAGGGCTGCTTGAGCTGCCTGTGTCATCATGTCTGCTTCATCGAGGACGATGAGCTTGTAGCCCTTTGAGAACAATGTGCGTGTTTCAGCGAACTGTTTGATTTGTTCGCGTACGACGTCAATCCCTCGGTCGTCCGAAGCGTTGAGCTAACATGATCTCAGAGCGTTGCGAGGAGTCCGCGCAAGACGCACCCACCTCAAGGATTTGCTTTCTATACTCGGCGCCATATATTCGTCTTGCGACAGCCAATATAGTCGATGTCTTTCCGGTGCCTGGTGGACCATAGAAGAGCAAGTGTGGCAGCCTGTTTTTCTCGATAAACCTCTCGACTGCAATCAAACATGAGCCATTTGAAATCGACCCAAAGACGATGCCCACTTGTGGTTGTGATGTCTTTATGAGAGACGACATCGCTAAGCGTGACTGGTCGGTATTTTTCTACCCTGAAAGGATAGCCCATAAAGATGTGAGCCAAAGACGCGCCGAACGAGGGACATACCAGGGCAATGAATCGCCGTCGGACGACGCAATAATGTCCACAGCTTTCTCCTTCCCTTTGGATACAGAAGGGATAACACTATCAATATCCATACTGTCGTCGCTATCCATGATACCAGGTCGCTTTTCTAGTTCTGAACTGAGATGCTTGTCGCGAACGCGACCAAACTGCCATTCGGACGCGACGCGACGTGCCTCCCTCTCGATTACATAATCGTATACATTAGTCATACGCATGGATTACACACGCACGGACCATCAACAGAAGATTAAGGTTTCGACACACCACACCGATAACTCTCATCCTGACTACAACAACAGCTCTCGCTTTTGTCGACGACTCCATCGTTTAGTTCGTTGGACAGACAAGGGCATCCGACGAGATGCAGATTTTCGTCAAGACGTAGGTTCACTGCTCTCCAGTCTCGTCTACCGTGTGTATTAACCGACGAACGTAGCCTTACGGGCAAGACCATCACCCTCGAGGTCGAGTCCTCCGACACCATCGACAATGTCAAGGCCAAGATTCAAGACAAGGAAGGGTACGTTGATCATCCTTTCCGTTGATCCAATCATCTCATGGTTGTGTAGTATTCCCCCCGACCAACAGCGTCTGATCTTCGCCGGCAAGCAGCTCGAAGACGGTCGCACCCTCAGCGACTACAACATCCAAAAGGAGTCCACCCTTCACTTGGTGCTCCGTCTTCGTGGTGGTGCAAAGAAGCGCAAGAAGAAGACGTACAACGTCAGCCTTGTCTCGTCCCCAATGTCCATTCTGATGCTGAATTGCGAATGGCAATTTAGACCCCTAAGAAGATCAAGCATAAGCGCAAGAAGGTCAAGATGGCCATCCTCAAGTACTACAAGGTGGACTCGGACGGCAAGATCAAGCGTCTCCGCCGCGAGTGTCCCACTGCCGAGTGCGGTGCGGGTGTCTTCGTATGTACTCTTGAGATATTTCTTGTTTCGCATTTATTTAATTTCTCCCGGTCTGTAGATGGCCTTCCACAAAGACCGCCAGTACTGTGGCAAGTGCGGTTTGACCTACACCTTCGCCCCTGGCACCAAGCCGCCCGTCGTGTAGAGTAGACCGTGTCCCGATATGTTGTATGCATAAGAATGAATGCCACTCTGGACAAGCATCAGTGATGTGCATCAATTAAGCAGCTACAAGCTCGTCAAAATCTTGGCGAGTTACAACCATGGTATGTGTACTAATCTGGAGTATATTACATCCCAATCCATATGGTCTATGTCTACGGTCTATGTCTATATCTCTAAGTTGCACGCCGCTATGAGCTTTCATGGACAAGATTCGAAACAGGGGGCTTGAACAGTAGCCCATACGTCTTCATGTTCACCGACAAACCCGGGCGTCACATCCACCAACGATGGGAAAAGCCTGGAAAGCATGGCCGAAAGCGATGGAACGTCAGGTCGGGAACGAGAACTGATCGACAGTGAAGTAAGGGGATGAGAGCCAAGGGGGAGTGGACCTTGATCTGGAAGCGAATCCACATCCAGAGTGATAACGAGACTTTTGAGGTGCCTGCATCCTCTTGCCAACGCAGAGAGGCTCGCCAGCGAGTTCCTAGGTTTCCAAGTTGTCTCTGCATTTTCGAGGGCAGTGC
>JBBPSC010000881.1:0-13314 GCA_038093395.1 Baorangia bicolor
ATATACTACAACAGTGTTTACCCATATTGACACTGTATCTACGATATGCCATGCATTGTCCACATGTGTGGGAATGAAATGGAAGCATAGAAGCATAACATGAGGCCAACATGCTGTGTGGCAGAATGGAAGAGAAGAGAAGCATACAACGTGTGATGAGCATGTACATCAAATGGAAGAGAAGCATGAGGTAATAATAGCCAGCATGGTAATGAAGTGAAAGAGTGAATACTGTGACAGTGTAAGTGGATCGTAGATCCGTGTGAAAGAGCTGAGTGTCCAAGCTGACTAAGCAGCTATTGCATGAAACCATTCTGAGTCCATGGAATGTAAGTAGAGCGTTCATGATAAGATAGATGATTAGATCCTGAGGGATCATGTGACGCGATAAGATAAGATAAGAAGAGAAATGTGGAGGGGAAAAATGTAGACCCGTAACAACTACCCCCCTTCTAGGGATCGACTTCCAGGTGATCAAAAGGCTTGTCCTTCTCGTCAAGTTTCGTTGTTGACTCAGGAATAGGGATAAATATTTTTATGAATTGAGCATTAGTCATTCAAAGCCTGCAGGGTGCGAGGGGTGAGAAGCATAAAAATCTTCGATAGCCCCTTTGGCATGTTTAAGATTCGCCTCCATTTCCCATGTTTGATCTTCGTCGGAATATCCTTCCCAATGAACAAGATACTTGAGTTTTCTATTTTTTCAGACAAGAATCAACAATGTAGTCCACCTCATATTCATCATCATGATCATCAGTGACTAGCACTGGTCCTGGTTTATCAGCTTTTTGACCAGGGAGCCGTTCCTTGTAAGGCTTGATATGTGAGATATTAACCATGGAATGAATCTTCATGGATCTCGGTAATTTAAGCATGACAGCATTTGAACCTGCAAATGCTGTGATGACGTATGGTCCCAGCCATTGCTCTGTGAGCTTCTTAGAAGCGTGTGTGAGACATAAGTTGGTCATGCTTAACCAAACTTTATCTCCGATAGAATACTTGGGAGCTTCGCTCCTGTGTTTATCAGCCTGCTTTTTCATGTGAGCTTGAGCCTTTAATAGGTTATTTTTAGTTTCTTCCAAAGTCTTGGCCATTTCATTTGTGAATTCTTTTGCCACTGGGGCTTTAGAGACATGTGGCTCAAACCTTAACCTTGGCTGGTAAGAGTGCATGACTTCAAAAGGTGTTTTCTTTGAAGATGCTGAGATCTTCGAATTATAGGAAAATTGTGTGATCAGGAGCCAATCTGCCCAATTGTGTTGCTTTTCTGCACAAAACAATCTGAAATACTGCTGGAGATCTCTGTTCATGCATTCTGTCTGACCGTCTGTCTGCAGATGAAAAGTGGTGCTTAATTTAGACTGGATGCCTAATCGTTTCAGGACATCCTGCATTATTTGTGAAGCGAATTGTGGGCCACAATCCAATACAATTGTCCGTGGTAAGCCGTGTTGTTTCCAAACATGGTGAAGGTAGAGCTTAGCGGTGTCCAGCACCGTAACCATCTTGTTACAAGCGATAAACTCTGTTTCCTTTGAGAAATGATCAACGACCACTAGGATTGTGTTGAATCCATTAGATAATGGCAAATCTGTGGTGAAATCTGCCGAAACATGTTCCCATGGTTTATCCAGAACTGTGAGAGGATTTAATAAACCTGAAGTGGCTTGGTTTGTGCCCTTCATGCGTTGACATCTGTCACATCTAGCAACATATTCCTTGATGTAAGAAGTCATGGAATTCCACCAATAACTCTGACTTAGGAGCTCAATGGTTTTCTCATAACCTGGATGCCTGATTCAGGACATAGATATGATCTTCCTTTTTTATGTAGCCATTTTCTTGGCGTGCTCCAAACTTTGTGGTGAGTTCTATGATGTGACTTTCTTTTAGGAGTGCTGTGGCTGATTTAATGAGTTTTAGGTAAGTATCGCCTTCATCACATATTACGACTTCTTGTGAAGTCCATATACATTCTGGTGGAATCATGGTAATGCCTTTATTATCATCTTCTACATCCTGTGTGTGATCTTCTCATCTAGAGAGTGTGTCTGCTTTCATGTTTGTAGCGCTAGGTTTATAGACAAATACATAGTCGAACCAAGAGAGGTACTGTGACCATCTCACTTGCCTGCAATTAAGATCCTGTGATTTCATAAAATATTGGAGGTTGGTGTGATCATTCCAAATTTCAAATTGGTGTTTAGTGCCTTCCAAATAATGTTTCCTGATCTCAAGAGATCAGATGATAGATAACATTTCTTTGTCACATATGGGATAGTTCCGTTCTTGCGGACTCATGCTGTGACTGTGATAGGCAACTGGGTGCCATTTGTCTTCTTTAAGAATAGATAAAACCACGCCAGTTGCGAAGTCCAAGGCATCACATTCAAGATGGAATTGACAATCATTGTCTGGGAATGCCAATACGGGAGCCGTGGTGAAGCATTTCTTAAGTGTGTCAAATGCGTTGTAGAAACAACAATTCTAGTCAAAGTGATTTGCTAGGAAAATGTGTAAGGGTGAGGAAAGCGATAGGCTTGTCCCCAAAGAGGGCTCAAGGTAGAAGTGTAAAGCCAGAAGGTATAGGTCCGAAGCCAGGTGGAGTCTGGAGCGATAGTCCAAGGTAGAAGTGATAGTCCAGTGGTAGAATCGATAGTCCGATGGGAGAGAAAGGTGGTCCGGGCACAGTAATCCGGAGCACAGGATAGTTGGTACAGCATGATCGGCAGTGGGAGACAGTGAGGAGGGCATTCATTCATTCATTCGTGCATTTCACATACAGGTGTTGAAAACTCTCCTCTAGAAGACGTTACTACATCACTTTATAGTCCAAGCATTTCCCAGGACTGTCAAAGGTAGAATGAAGAAACTCTAAATATGAGTAATGACAAGGGCAGTGGTAAAATGATGGTAACCGTATGTAAGATCAAAGGGAGGAAGGTAATGGTGAGTAGGTAATAAGAATAAGGATAGGGCAGACAAGTCTGAGCAAAAGGGGGGTTAGACTGACCGGACTATGTAGAGTTGGTCCCAGACCAAGGTAGGTTGTTGAGTGAAGGAGGAGGGGGAATGTGGAGAATAGTGAGGAAAGAGTATACAACTGTAGGGGACCGGAGGTCTCTACAGTGTGTTGTTGTTCCTGCTTCCATTCAAAGACAAGATCCTTCTTTGATCATTCAGGGGTTGTGCGACTTGCGTGTAATCTTTAATGAATCTTTGGTAGAAGTTGGCTAAACCTAGAAAGCTCCTGACTCCTTTGACACTTGTTGGTTCTGGCCATTTCAAAATAGCCTCAACCTTCGACTGGTCCATTTTGATTCTGTCCTTTCCTATGATTATTCTGAGGAAATCAACCTTGTTGGTTTTAAACGTGCATTTTTCTGGTTTGACAAATAAATCATTTTCTTGTAGACGGCATAGAACTTCCATAACAATCTTGTCGTGTTCTGCCTCATTGTCTGTTTTTGTGAATATTAAAATATTGTTGATGTAGACCACCACAACGTCCTTCATATCGGCAAATATTTCATTCATCATGGCCTGGAACGTGGATGGTGAACTGCATAAGCTGAAATACATGACGAGAGGCTCATATGCTTCATGGAAGCACACAAAGGATGCTTTCCATTTGTCACCTTCCTTGATACAGACATTGTTATAGCCCCACCAAAGATCCATCTTTGTGAGCAATTTAACTCCCTTGAGCTTGTCAACAAGCTGGGAGATGAGAGGAAGTGGGTAATTATTTTTAATCGTGTGTTCATTGAAATAACAGTAGTCCTGGACCATCCACTTCTTTCTATCCTTCTTTGGGACAAAGAACACTGGTGACATTTGAGGGGATTTAGAAGGTCTTATGTAACCCTTCTTGAATTGATCATCTATGAAAGCGGAGACTTCCTCCTGTTCTGTCACTGATAGGGGTATCAAATGACCTTTGCATGGTTTGGATGTTTCTTTCATTTTGATTGCATAATCCCATGGTTTCCAAAGCGGCATGCACTTGGATTCCTTTTTTGAGAATACGTGTAAATATTTGTGATATTCCTTTGGAACAAGTTCCTCAGGGGTTTTCTCTTTAGGAGGTGCTGCAGCTTGAGCTTCTAGCGCATGGATGGTGGCATGGATTTGGTACTGAAGGTCCTGCTTTTCTTTTTCGATAAGTCTAACTGAAATTGGCTTTTCCTGTAACATGTGACAATCCCGTGGGCAATGTGTCATCTTGACAGTCCCCTTGGTCCAGTCGATTTCAGGGTTATGGTGCTTCAGCCAGCTATATCTGAGGATCAAAGCATTTTTGCCTAAATCCATTACTTTGGCAATGACTCTTTCCTGATGTCCTTGGAATTTGATCATAAGATCTGCAGCGTGTGGGATGTAACCGGTGGAATTCTTTGTGCCATCAACATTAAATATGGGAATTGGGTTTTGTAAAGTAATCAGGGGAAGTTTTATTTTTTCCACCTATGATTTGTCAACAAATATGGCGTTGGCACCACTGTCTAAAAGTGCCTCAACCTTCGCAAGATTTTTCTTTTGGCTAAGAGGAGCCACCTGAATGTTCGTGAGCTGTCTTGCAGCTTCTTACAAATATTTCTTCAGGGTTTTCAAAAGTGTCATCATCAATTTTTTTGTTTTTTTTGTTAGAGGAATTAAGCCCAGATGTAACGCCCCTGGTGAGCTCAACCCTTTCGGGAAGAGGCCCCTCTGTCAGCAAATTTGAAATACAAGATGAAGGTGTAGCTTCTTGATCCGGCTCAGCCAAGGTCTCATCTACTGTGAGTACAGAAAATTTATTGTCCAATCCTACCTGGCCCTTGTCACACCCTGATTCGTAACTTAGGCGGATCCTTTTCCTGATTTCTTGTTCTCCATGACTTCTACATCATGGAAGAATGCACATGCTTCTTCAAAGTTCATACCCCTTATGCTATCTGTAGGGTCTCGGCCCTTGCCTTTCTTGTTGGTGCTTTTATCCTCATCCCAGGAGGTGGCAGCATCATGCATGGTTACATGTGCATTTCTGCCTTTGCCTTTCTCGCATGAGGGTTTATGTTTACCCCCAAGCCATGAGCACGAGGGGCAAGAAATCTTGGGTTTCAGGCAATCTTTTACCTGGTGACCTTCTTGGCCACAATTGTAGCAGGTGTTCAACCTGCTAGTAGTTGCCCCTATGTCCATTGCATCGGGGTCTTTCTTGTTTTGGCAGTTTTGGGTCTGCCCCATGATGAAATTTAATGATTCTTGAGCTGTTCTGACTCTTCGAATCTCAGTGAGGTAATCCACAACATTGTCCTTGCGGTCGGTGTTCTTGAATATTTGAGCAATGATGCTCCCTTTAGTGTTGGTTTCCAACAGGCTGATGGCATGGGAATTGTCTATCCCAGCTTGTTGGTACAGCACTTCAAACTGTACGATGAAATCATCGGTTGACATGCTTCCTTGGCGCAGATTTTTAAGGGCAGTGCGGGCCCAGTCTTGTTGGTTGGTGCTTCTGAAGAGCGACCATTGTAATGATTCAAAGGAAAATATTCAATATAGAGCCGAGAACATTTCAGGTTCCTATGCAACAGTTTGCTTCTGATGACTGATTGAGGACCAATTTGAGGGCACATGATGTGCCCTGAGTCACATGTTAGCCCCTGAGTCATGAGTTGGCCAGGAAATTTTGCAAAGGTTGAAATTTTACAAACAGCATGTTGTATGCCACAGCTATGCCCAGCCCCTAGGTGCAACTTTCCAGGATCTGATGCCAACCCCTGGGTAGCTTCTTGGCTTGCCACCCCTGGATATGACCAATCTGCCCAAAGCCCAGCTCAGGCTCTGCCCACTAGTATCCTTTGTCCTCACATGAGGCTGAGTTGCAACAATTTAAAACACTGACAAGCCATCAAGAAGAGGAGCTTGCTGTCCAGAATTCATTCCTGCTTGCCAAGTCAAATGGCCTTCCGGAGGAACGGAAGTGGTCTACCTTCCCATTACAGACAGCACATGTTTGCCTGCAGTTGCCTAGCTACTGCCACAAATTACACCTGCTTTACTTTTTAAGGAAGATGCATACTAGTATGAGAGAATCCCTGCCAGTGGAGGTGAGGCCCCCTGAAGTCAAAAATGAGCGTTGTCAACTTGGGAGCCAATGGGGTGGGTTGTCTGCATTTTTCACTGGACAGTCATCCAATTCCACTATAGTCCATATGTAAGTGTCCACTCTCAAGATACAAATTATCTTTTTGATATTCCTTTAGGTTCCTGCTCAGTGTGACCACCTTCATAATGGGCCTCACAGGGCTGCTGTCCAAAATCTTTAGCCTGAAGTGGATCATTCTCACTGGTCTTTCTATGATAGTCATGGCAACCATCCTAGCTGCTGTAGGTGGTAGTTGGCCAGGGGATTACTAGCCCTACATATTCCCTGCTTTCTCTCTTGATAGCACTGGTATAATGTTGACATATAGTCACACAAAGTAAGTGGGCTACACTCCTATTCCCTGCATCACACCTGATGATTATGATTTCACAGCATTGCTATCTTCCAGGCTGTGCCAGCATCCATGGCAGGTATGGTAGGTGCAATCTTCAATGGAGCCTTTCAACTTGGTTCTGCAATTGGGCTTGTGGCATTTAGCTCAATTGAAATGTCCATGGAGGCTACCCATGGTGGCCTGGAAGAGTACCATGGACATGCAACCACATTGTGGTTTCTCCTAGGACTCATGTTGATCAAAATTCTCTCCATATCCTACTTTTACCAAAAGGGAACGGACCACAGACCACAGCCAAAATTTGGTGACCACAGTGACAATAACACAGTGAGGATCTCAGGGGAAAAGTCTAATGGTGCTAATGAGGCCAAGAATGATGTGCTGACAATGAAGGAGGGGTGTGTGCACCAACCATTACTCACAGGTTCAAACTATATGCACAGCAATAATTGACCTTGCAACATCTCCAAGTGGCAGCTTGAACTTATACGTTGTGCTTTTGCCCAGCAGACATCTCATTGCTTTGTGCTCCCTCTAGTTACAACAAGAGGACAATCAACTCATGCAAAAAAATGAGATGGACACTAAACTGATGAAATGAGATGAAACAGAGGAAAAAAGGAACCTAGTACTGCACACTGATTCACAAATATTTCTTGCCGTTGTATGTAGATCTATACCTGGTTTGTAGATATTTTGTGTTTAGCCATGTCATCCAGATGGGCCTACACATATTGGCTGCAGTGCTCCTGCATTTGTTGGAACACAGTCTTGAACACATTTGTTTTGGCACCTTTCCAGGGCTTGGATGCCTTTGACAACCAATTACACCACAACTCATAGCTTGCAAATCAGGGCCAAGTCATCAGGGAGTTGAGCTCACTACTCAAGCCATACCCCAGAGACAGACGAAACGCTCAAATAATTATGTAACTATTTGCTTCAAGATTTCTTTGGAACAAAGTGTGATCTACAATTCCACAATGATCAGCAATCATGTAATACTGGATGGAGACATACTGACGGAAGGCAATGCGAGAGCTTCTTTGCCGGTGCACAGAGAATAAAGTCATCATGTAAACAGCACAGGACGTTTGTGGTCAAAAGATTGAATCGTGGGTTTGATGTAGGATCATGATCATACCACCTCCCATGACAAAGAAGAAGCTGTGAAGCTATGGCACCAGCACAGTTGAAAAAGAGGCAAATCAGCAAAAACAGTGCAAGCAAAATGTCACAAACATACCTAGGCCATCCATAGCATCCAACAAGTGTCCCAGGCATTCCATAGACCATCCAAACCAGCTGTATCATCATGGAAAGCTGAAAATGCAGCCTAGAAAAAGTAGCATAGCAGATCTGAGAGAAAGTGCTTACCAACTTGTACAGCCACATCAGTGCCATATGGGGTGTATTGGGCATGCTGGATGCAATATAAATGGAGTCCAGATGCTGGGGGGGGGCATCCCAGAGCAGCAACAAGCAAAGAGGTTGACTCCAGAGGTTAAGATATCAAGATGGTGTGCAAGAGATGGCAGAGTGCTGTTACCCAAGCTGCAACTTACCGTATATGGGAATCTTCAAGTGCACGCTTCAACGAACCTCCAGGCCAGTTGCTCTTAGTATTAGCATGCAACAGTGGGCATATTGGATTTCAATTGCCAAGCTTGCCACTTGTATATAGGAAGCTCTTATGTATTGTATCATACTATGCAAACCAATCTAATGCCTAGAGAAAATTACCATGTATTCTGCACATCCAAGCTCTTTGTACAAGAAATATAACTAGATTACAATTATTGGGCAATTTATGTCATCCAGGAGTGAATGTACCATGGGTTGTAGAGGTGCTGGAATAAGGTCTGAAAGGGCATTACATTTACATAGAGTGCCTTTTGTCTATTTCCTGTACTGATGAACCTTTATCACAAGCAAATAGTATGGTCTGTACATGTATACAATGGCCCAAGCTCTAGGGAAAACGCCCCAGGCATCCCAAGCATATTAATCTACTGGCTTTGCTTTTGAAGTATCTGCACAGGCTGTATTTGGGCAAGCACAAAGGCAAGTGAAATGAGTCCCTCTGGCATAGGGCCTATGATGGGTAGGGGGTAACCCAGGTAACCTGCAGTGGGCAACCTGCAGGTTGAGGGCAGGTCGGGTACCCCTGAGTACAGGTTACCTAGGGAGCTGGGGCCTGGGTGGGTACAGGCATTGGGGGCCAAAAAGAGAGCTAACCCAGGTATACCCATGGTCACACTATGCTAGCACCCCATTGTTATTGCCACACTAGCAACCATACTACCAATTGAACTACTGAAGGTGTGTATATCACTGGGTGCTCAAGCAGTTGCCTAAAAGTTGAAACTTACTAGTCCCAGCACACTCCAATGGCCTGAGATACACTACCTGACTCGACATCAAAGCATACACGATTACATGAAAAGGCAAGACAATCCCCACCAATCCATTGTTATTCATTCTTCAGAATCTCCACCACACAAATGTGCCACAACTATCTTTCTGCTCTAGGTAAGTGCTTAGATTTACTGTATTAGTATTTTACCCTGCACTTAACCGCCATTCTTTTCAAACATTTACCAGCTTTGTCAGCAGATGCCAAGTGCTCCTTTTCTTGCAAATGACTGCAAGTCAATCATTTACAGCATGGCATCAGTTTGCAATCTTTCAAGGCAAAGCTTGCAGTCAGGTCTTGATCTCGCACTCCATTGCTACCTCCAAACCTTGCTGAAGATATTATTGGTGCTCACATGAAGGGACATAGTAAGGGTAAGGCCAAAGAAATAGATGAAGGGCAACATGAGCCTCAGGTTATGGCCATCAAGTAGTTACATTAACATTGTTTATGTGGCCTGCAGGTTGCCTGGTTAACCCACTGAATATATCCAGGTTTAACCCATACCCAATACCAGCTTACCCAGGTCAGGTATGGTCAGTATAGAGTTGCACCCCAAACCTGTGTAGGCATACCCAAGTAGCACCTGGGTACACTCATCTTAGGCCCTACAAGTCAGACCACTTTTCCCTAGGTGGTAAGCAGTCTGAAAGAGTGTGGGAACATCTCCAAAATGGTGTCAAGGGTGCATAACTCCATCTATAACCAAACAGAAGCGCATTCTTTTAGCATCCTATTGCTTGTATCTACCATAATTGCTAAGAAGACATCAGGGGGGGATGCATTGCATGTCAAAGCATCAAAAGGGCTCATCATCACCATCCCCACTAGAGCAGTGCAACAGCAGTTGGATGTGTGTGGGGCCAAGAAGAATTCATCAAAGGAGGAGCAGGACATGAAGGATGCCAACAATAATGTGAGTAGATAAGATCTATTCAAGTTTAATATTTTTTATTGAACTCTGTCAGTTTTGTCACCTTTGCAGTGACAGGGGTGAGCAGCTATGCTTGTGTGATAGCTGTTCCCACACTGCCTGTTCCTGGTGCATTTCCATTTCTTTTAAGTACTTTGCAATAGTGTCATCTCCTGCTGTCACCTATCTCTGTCTGCCTTGTCACATACAAGTAGACAAGGCAGCAAAGTCCCTTTCTCCATATCAAGTGAGTTGTTGATCAATGCAGCTATTCACTCACAGACATGCTAATTACACAACAGGTCTTCTACCAGGATGGAAAACCTGCTCTCCTGTTTCCTACTCTTGTCAAGGGGAACTTTCAGTTCCCTGCCAGGTCTGGTATGCACTCTGCATCCATGGTCATTATCCACCTGCATCTCAGTACAATCCCACCCAATGGTCCAATTTGGATGCTCGAGAATTTTCTCAAATGATACTTTCTGAAACAAAATGGCTTCAAGGTCATTGACATTCCCTTTGATTTTGATACCATTGCAGCAGCAACCACATATGCCAAACTCACAAATGAACAGGCTATGGTAATCACCTCTGCAATGGTAAGGGAAGGGCTCCTGCTAGGTTTGTTGCTAAAAAACATGTCAATATTGAGGTTCTCTACCAGGGGAAAAGCAGAGTGTTAGCATGATACTCATACATTTTGTAATATATAGTAACAGTACATGTAGCAAGATTACATTTACGTTTGGTTTCTTGTTGTAAAGTGCATATCAATATCTTTCTGCTCACTGCTCTCAGTCTCTTCCAGGCCAGTCTGTGTTTTTGAGCAAATACATCAAAACCATGCTCCCTATTCATTCTAATATTGATCCCCTGCCCCTAGGTCTTCAGCACAACATGAAGAAAGATGGATGCACCATCCCTCCAGATGTTACGTTTTTCTCTCTTTATCACTCTATTTACCTTGTTACGTCTCGACTTGTCACTCGCACGTGGCGCGGTAGGTCGGCTTCCATCACTTCTGCTTCACTAATCCTCGCCGACCCCTCCGATGTTATCATCACCTACTTGTTCCCTTAGTTCCTTATACAGACTTATCTTCCTCCGCAGTCGCCTCTCTCATGACGACAAGTGTTCCATCCGCTTCCATCTGTTTCCATTGCCTTAGTCAGCCTGGTCTGTGCACGTGTTCCCTTCTTATTTAAACCTATCCTGCATCGCTTGTACTTCTCTATTCTTGATCTACGTAATACAAGCATACCATCTTGAATCACTCGGAAGCTTAACTTCCTCTCCTCGTCCTTGCTCTCGTCCCTCAGCGTGACTCATTGTCGACGCTTCCCTCCTCGTCCAAGACCTAGTAACCCTAGGCACCTTTGCATAAAGCCCCAGCGCCCCTGGGCATCCTTGTCGGTCTTCTTAGAGACCCCTCTGCCCTAGTGTCTCGTTATCCTTGCAGCTCTTCAGACGTCGGTCTCTTCGTGAGCATCGCCTGTTGAGTATCCTTGTTGAACGAGACCTCTTTGGTACGCTTCGCGTAACAGTATACCCCCTTAACCCAACCAAGAAGAAAGTTTGCAAAGCCTTTATTAAAGGACATCTGAAAACTGGTCACATTATTCCCTTGAAGTCCCCTCAAACCTCACCTTTCTTCTTTGTTCCAAAGAGCAACAATTCACTTTGCCCTTGTCAGGACTACCAATATCTCAACTCCCACACTATCTGAAATGCTTATCTGTTATCTCTCATACCCAAGCTTATTGATGATGTGAAGAGTGTGACTTACTTCACCAAGTTTGACATCCAATGGGGATATAAGAACATCCATATCAAGGAAGCAGACCAATAGAAGGCTGCATTCATCACCCCCCTTGGTCTTTTTGAACGTACCATTATGTTTAGTTTTTGCAATGCCCCCAGCACCTTCCAAGCTTTTATAAACCACAACTTCACTGACATGATCGCTAAGTGATGGCTCAAGATTTACATGGACAATATTGGTATAGCCACTATGGGTTCTCTCTCCCTTCATCATGAACACACTTGCCAAGTCCTCCAATGTCTTTGAGAGCTTAAACTCTCTTTGAAGATCTTTAAATGTGCCTTTGACACTTCCACCATAAACTACCTAGGCCTCATTATTAGACACAGACTTGTCCATATGAACCCAAAGAAACTCTCAGCCATCACAACATGGAAACCACCAACCTCAGTCAAGAAAGTCAGATACTTCCTTGGCTTTGCTAACTTCTATCAGAAACCCATTGCAACTACTCCAATATTGTAACCTCTTTGACTTTTTTTACTTAAAAGGATGAGAAATGGGCTTGGACCCCTCTCCAACAAAAGGCCTTCAACTCCCTTTGCAATATCTTCTGCACTGCCCCCATCTTTGTCGTCCTTGATGTCACCAAACCCTTCTTTGTTATAACAGATGCCTCTCTTCTTGCTGCTGGAGCTGTCCTCATGCAACATAATCCCAATGGTGATCAGAAACCCACTGCTTATTTCTTGAAAACCTTCTCCTCTGCTGAACAAAAACTATGACATCTACAACAGAGAACTTCTAGCTGTCATTTATGCCCTTGATGAGTGGAAACATTATCTGCAAGGCACTCCTCATCCCATTATCATCATCACCAACCACAGAAACCTTTTGTATATCCATGATTCTTGCAAGCTTTCTTGTTATTAAGCCTACTGGGCTCTCTTCCTCTAGGACTTTGACATTGTCTGGGCTGTCATCCCTGGCCTCCAAATGGGCCTTGCTAATGCCCCCTCCCAGAAAAACAACACTGATACCTCTACTAATAATACCACTGTGCTATGTTTTTGGACACAGTTGTTATTAATGCTCTCAATCTCTCCTTTACTTGACACATTAAGTCCTCCACCACCTCCAACCCCTTTGTCCTTAAAGCACTCACAGCCCTCAATAAAAGCACTCCTCTATTCACCTGTGTTTCTCTCAATGACTGGATCTTTGACAATGGCCACCTCTACTACAAAGATTGTATGTATGTTCCCCCTGGGGCTTGCTCTGCTCTCCTCCATTTTATCCACTTCTCACTTCTCTTAGGCCATATGGGCATCTTTCACACCAAATCAATCCTTGAACATGACTTTTGGTGGCCAAATCTCTCCTCATTCATTAAACACTTCATTGATAGCTACAGTGGCTCAAAAAACTGTCCGCATGTTTGGTCATTTTTCACTAACAGCAATATTCCCCAATAACCCCTAACTCTAATCCTCAACTATGAGTGTATGAAATGAAGTATATACTCTTGGCTTTCTATTGGTACAAGGATCAAGGAATATGGATAAGAAGTGATGAAATGGCAGCCAATTCAAAATAATAACTCATTCAGACAGTTTTTTGACCTTCAATTTTGATTATATATTTTAGATCCTAGCATGCTGTAAGATGATTACACATCTTAGAAAAGGCTATATTATGTCACAGTTATGTAATCAATTATGATACAGCATATATA